>JASCZW010007605.1:0-62904 GCA_034211315.2 Aedes japonicus
CTTTGACGCCTTGGTCTTGACGATGCGAGCCTCTCCATGGTTATGCTTGCGGGTCACCTGTCACTTATCCTTTTTCGTCTTATTCTTTTTTTTGAGACCTTATTCCAGTGGCTTTCCCAAAACAGTAATTTTTGGGCTACGTTAATTATATGTATTCAACCATTTCAAATGAATCTTTTGGAAAATCAACAATCATTATTGTATAACTTTGTGATCCTCTAGCTAATCCAAACTGTTCTGGAGTTTAAAATAGTAGCTTTTTAGGCTATACAAAGTAACGTCACAAGCATATTCAGTGAATATCTTCGAATGCAAAATATACA
The DNA here is from genome assembly GCA_034211315.2 of Aedes japonicus. NCBI lineage: Eukaryota > Metazoa > Arthropoda > Insecta > Diptera > Culicidae > Aedes > Aedes japonicus. The sequence goes on from JASCZW010007605.1 coordinate 324, forward strand.
AGAAGATAATCTTGAGATGGCCGAAGTCATCCAAACTGTTCTGGTATTTAGAACTTCAGATTTATAGCTGTAACAGTAATTTTTCGGCAACACAAAGTTACAATTAATATTCAAACACAGTATAAGGCAATATGACATCTGCTAGGTCACCAAAAATATCCTTGAGATCAGAACGTAGGACCTACAATCATAACAACAGCCTTCTGGGCTATGCAAAGCTATGATGGGTATAGAAACAGACATTATGCGATAATCTTCGGATGTACTAGGTTATTCAAATCATCCTGGAGTTTAATACTAAAAATATACAACTGTGACTGTAGCCTTCTAGACTAAACAAAATAACAATATGTATTTGACCAAATTAAGTGAGTCTTTTGGAAGGTAAATAGATATAATGTTCCAGGTCATCAAAACTGCCGTTGAATTCAGAAACTAGGAACTACAGTCATAAAAGCAGCTGTATAACTTATAAAATGTGACGATATGCATTCAAAAACATTCAGTGAATCTTCTGTCAAGTCACCAGGCATTATCAGAGTATCTTGGGATGTTTAAGTTCATAAAAATTGACCTTGATTTCAGAGCTTAAGATGTGCAGAAGCAACCGTAGCCTTTTGGGCTTAACAAAGTTACGATAGATTTTCAAACACATTCAATGAATATTTTGAAACGTCTACATACATCATAAGCTAACGTTGTTAGTTTCAGGTCATTGAAACTGTCTTTCGAACCTTAAGGTCAACAATTGTAACAGTTGCTTCATGGGCTAAACAAAGTTAAGTTAGATTGTTTGGTATAAAATATCACAAGATTATCTCATAATGTCTGTTGGCCCACAACCTCACAGCTCAATCTTGTGTTATGGTGATTTGATCGTGCATAAATCGCTGGGGTTCGGCCGCTGAATACTTCTCAGACAATGGCACCAACCTTAAAGCAGCAAGCAAGGAGTTTGCTCAGCAAGTACAGCATATAGGACTCCAGTGCGCCGATCAATTCTCTAGTGCACGATCGAAGTGGCATTCAACCCACCGGCTGCACTTCATATGGGGGGAAGGGGGGCATTTGGGAGCGCATGGTCAGGACAGTTGAATGTTTCATGAAGGTCCTGAACGATGGGCGCAAACTAACGGACGAGATCCTCTTGACTACCGTAGCTGAAACTGGAGACATGATTAACAGTCGCCCAAGGCTTGCACGAGGAATCACTTACTCCCAATCGCTTCTTTCGGGGAATAGCAGCGAACGAGCCACAAGAAGTAAAAGCCCCTACGGATCCTGCGCTAGCGCTTCGTGACGCATATCAACGTTCAGTGGAGCTTGCAAACAACTTGTGGCAGCGCTGGATTAAGGAATATACGGTCCTAACATAAATCGCCGCTGTAAATGGATCGGGGAATCTACGCCGCTGATTAAAGGTGACTTAGTTTACGTCGTCGATGGAAACCAGCGCAAAGCATGGGTCAGAGGAGTTATCGAAGAGCCGATCGTGTCGAGTGATGGACGAATCCGGCAAGCGCTTGTCAGGACCAACCACGAAGTGGTCAGACGGGCAACCGCTAACCTGCCGATTCGGACAAGTCCAGGTTATCTCTGTACCACCGAGCATAGCGACAGTCCTGCAGGAGATACGGATATCAATAGCAACGGTAGCTGTCAGATGGCTGATGTCTGTCTCGGTTCAGTGGAATTGCGGATATTTAGCAAAGGTCATCGAACTCTTTGACAACGTGTTCGTTAGTAGTGAGAATTGTAGCAGCTAAGAATTGAGTGCAATTCAATAAGCTTTTTCTACACGATCTTAAGTGCTAATATAAATTATCTATTTGATCATTTCTAAAACGTTAATATAAAGTAGCCTATCTAAATTCTAAACATTGTTTTTGCTTTCTTAAGGGGGATATACAGTTAAAACGAGATAAAATATCATTTTTGAAAAAAAAATTTCAAGCGGAAGTTTTTACCTCAAATCAATTGAAACTTTTTTACAACTATATTTTTTAATTTTTTTTAGCGGCTGGCACTTATCCCCCGTCATGACGTGCTTATCGTCCTGTTTCCTGGCGGCACATCAAGTATTAGAGGGCACCTTTGCAATCCCGCGCCTTGTGACTAGTGCTGCCCCACCCTATGTACATGTTGCTCCTATCTGGGCCTTTGCACTCCTAGGACATGTTCCCGCTCTCTAGGCATCTGAAGCATGGCTTCGGCGGCTGGTAAAAGGCTAAGTGGGCATATAGACCATCCCACCTTTACCTTCACCACTTTTAACGCCGTCGCGTCCGCGTCGAGTACCGCTACCCTCATGGTTGCCACCTGGGTTCCGAGTGGACCCTTCCTCAGACGTATAATGTCTGCCGCAGCAACCTCGACCTTGCACTGTTCCTTTAGTGCAGTGGAGATCTCGTTTGCCTCGGTGATCTCATCCAGGTTTTTACACTGGATCGTCACCTGCGAGATGAGGGCGCGCACTCCACACCTCACCTAAGGCCTGTCTTGGCAGGTCTCTGTACACCGGGCCCTTTACCGCTGTTGCCTTCTTTCAGCTCTAGGAGCATCTCGCCGGTGCGGGTACGGCGTATACCCGCACATTCGTGCCTAAGCCTCGACAATTTAGCATCCCCGCTCAAGACCTCCGAGTACTTTAAAATCTCCGAGTACTAACATAAATTGCCGCTGTAAATGGTTCGGGAATCTACGCCGCTGATTAAAGGTGACTTAGTTTACGTCGTCGATGGAAACCGGCGCAAAGCATGGGTCAGAGGAGTTATCGAAGAGCCGATCGTGTCGAGTGATGGACGAATCCGGCAAGCGCTTGTCAGGACCAACCACGAAGTGGTCAGACGGGCAACCGCTAACCTGCCGATTCGGACAAGTCCAGGTTATCTCTGTACCACCGAGCATAGCGACAGTCCTGCAGGAGATACGGATATCAATAGCAACGGTAGCTGTCAGATGGCTGATGTCTGTCTCGGTTCAGTGGAATTGCGGATATTTAGCAAAGGTCATCGAGCTCTTTGACAACGTGTTCGTTAGTAGTGAGAATTGTAGCAGCTAAGAATTGAGTGCAATTCAATAAGCTTTTTCTACACGATCTTAAGTGCTAATATAATTTATCTATTTGATCATTTCTAAAACGTTAATATAAAGTAGCCTATCTAAAATCTAAACATTGTTTTTGCTTTCTTAAGGGGGATATACAGTTAAAACGAGATAAAAAATCATTTTTGAAAAAAAAATTTCAAGCGGAAGTTTTTACTCAAATCAATTGAAACTTTTTTACAATTATATTTTTTAATTTTTTTTTTAGCGGCTGGCACTTATCCCCCCGTCATGACGTGCTTATCGTCCTGTTTCCTGGCGCACATCAAGTATTAGAGGGCACCTTTGCAATCCCGCGCCTTGTGACTAGTGCTGCCCCACCCTATGTACATGTTGCTCCTATCTGGGCCTTTGCACTCCTAGGACATGTTCCCGCTCTCTAGGCATCTGAAGCATGGCTTCGGCGGCTGGTAAAGGCTAAGTGGGCATATAGACCATCCCACCTTTACCTTCACCACTTTTAACGCCGCGTCCGCGTCGAGTACCGCTACCCTCATGGTTGCCACCTGGGTTCCGAGTGGACCCTTCCTCAGACGTATGTCTGCCGCAGCAACCTCGACCTTGCACTGTTCCTTTAGTGCAGTGGAGATCTCGTTTGCCTCGGTGATCTCATCCAGGTTTTTACACTGGATCGTCACCTGCGAGATGAGGGCGCGCACCTCCACACCCTCACCTAAGGCCTGTCTTGGCAGGTCTCTGTACACCGGGCCCTTTACCGCTGTTGCCTTCTTCAGCTCTAGGAGCATCTCGCCGGTGCGGGTACGGCGTATACTCCGCACATTCGTGCCTAAGCCTGACAATTTAGCATCCCCGCTCAAGACCTCCGAGTACTTTAAAATCTCCGAGTACTAACATAAATCGCCGCTGTAAATGGATCGGGGAATCTACGCCGCTGATTAAAGGTGACTTAGTTTACGTCGTCGATGGAAACCAGCGCAAAGCATGGGTCAGAGGAGTTATCGAAGAGCCGATCGTGTCGAGTGATGGACGAATCCGGCAAGCGCTTGTCAGGACCAACCACGAAGTGGTCAGACGGGCAACCGCTAACCTGCCGATTCGGACAAGTCCAGGTTATCTCTGTACCACCGAGCATAGCGACAGTCCTGCAGGAGATACGGATATCAATAGCAACGGTAGCTGTCAGATGGCTGATGTCTGTCTCGGTTCAGTGGAATTGCGGATATTTAGCAAAGGTCATCGAGCTCTTTGACAACGTGTTCGTTAGTAGTGAGAATTGTAGCAGCTAAGAATTGAGTGCAATTCAATAAGCTTTTTCTACATGATCTTAAGTGATAATATAAATTATCTATTTGATCATTTCTAAAACGTTAATATAAAGTAGCCTATCTAAAATCTAAACATTGTTTTTGCTTTCTTAAGGGGGATATACAGTTAAAACGAGATAAAAAATCATTTCTGAAAAAAAAATTTCAAGCGGAAGTTTTTACTCAAATCAATTGAAACTTTTTTACAATTATAAGTGTATCCATGAAGTATATAAAAAAATTTTTTTTTCAAATTTTTTTCAACTAAATGGCGACCATTAGAGTGCGTTGAAAACGTCGTTGTATTTTGCTTGTGCCGGCTCTCCTGGTCGCAGTTTTGATCTGAAACCTGCTAAGACAAAAACATCACATTAATTACATTTACAGTTTGTGGATGAATTGAAAAAAAAAGTTTAAAAAAATATATTTGCACTTTTGGCGTAACTTTTTTGAAAAAATCCACATTTTTCGGCCATTTTCTTACATTTTTTCGTATATAATAATAAAATATTACGATAATTTTAAACTCATATAGAAGGTAATACTACAATAAAGAAATCCTATAAGTTTCAGCTTAATCGAAAAATTAGTTCTCGAGTTATCATCGACACAAACTCCGAAAATGGTGTTTTGAGAAAAACGCGTTGAAAGTTTTAAGCGTCCCTTTATACCTGCTGCGCGTGAAAAAGGCGAAAAGGCGCGAGAAACACTTGGAGTTTGAATTTTGAAAAACAGGTTTCAGGAGCGTATTCTAGGGGTAATTTATTAACTTTTAATGCAAAAAAAAAATTTTTGTTCGGTCATTCTAACTGTATATCCCCCCTTTAATACGAATTTACTGCCTAAATCTAGTAAGACACATTAATCCGATAATCGTTCGGTCTGGAAAGTCTCTCTGGCTACCTAAAGAGTGAAAAACTTCTTGTAAGTATTTATACATCTAATTAACATATAAAACTAATACTAAAATAAACAAAATATAGTTTTAAGTTGTCTAAACAAGACTGCTCTGGAAAAGTTTTAATTTATCCGAACAACGACCTTTAGGCCCATCATTTGAATGTTCTTTATACTCACCTCCAATTGCTTTATATATTTAAAGTCTTCGAATAAAATTAAAGAGGAAAAGCCTCAAAGTATACCAAAGGACTGATGGCGTACAATTATATTGTCTTTTTTTTCTATCTACTCATACTAGACCGCTCAAGGAAAGAGTAAATAAGCAATGAAATTCATTTATCCAGTTCTACTTCAAATTACGTGTCAATTTATCTGGGATTTAGACATGTTTGTAATCGTCCAGAGGTAATACGGGAAAAAAATCAAGACGACCAACGGCGAAACCAATTTTTTTCTCTGTCTGCAAAAGTATCGGTATTCTTTACCCGAACATTGTTTGGGTAAACATCGGTTTTCGGTATTCTTTGCCCGAACATTGTTTGGATTGCTGTCAAGCAGGTTGAAATCCAATGTGCTTTATTTCAATTACCAGATTACATTGAACTTCCCATCCACAGCCAATAGAACGAACGACAAAGGTAAAATCCCCCTCAAAATGGCAGTAGAGAGTTTGTTTTCAGTTTGTCAGGTAATCGGGTGGTAATAAGACACACAATAGATTGGTATTCGTTTTAGGTGGAACATGAAGAAATATCATTGCTATGGTGAATACGTTGATGACCATATACTTGTACTACACATCAATCAAAATAATTTAAATTCATTTAGTGGTAGTAAGGTTCGATAAGCTAACCCGTTTTATTATCGCAATCATACGAAAAAAAAAACAGTTTTGCATTAAGAAAGTGGCTGCCAATTCCAAAACCGATTTGAACATTTCCTCGCCCTACCCCCAGCTATTCAATCACCATTGAACGCCAGCCCACGCAAATTGTTTCCATTTATCCATCCAAATTGCCCTAATAACATTCTCAGTCATAAAACGGCCCAATGCCGAACCCGAAAAAGCATTCACCCTCCCTGACCGTTTCCGGCAGGACTTCTGATTAGTATTTCCATTTACCGTATAACATTTCTCCATTCGTCGGAAAAGAGGAAAACATCTCAGCCTCATAAATAGCGAAACCAGCACCGACAAATGGGGAGGGGTCCAAACCCACCGTATCGCCACCCCGACCACCCAGCCCAGAGCTTAACCGAATGCAGCCAGCCAGCCAGCAAGCACCCGTTGCAAAATTCAATAACAAACGGCAAAAAATATCCACAAAATTTATTAGCCTCCCACTCTTCGCCGGGAACGGAGTCGGAAATGGAGAATCGCATGGCAAAAAGCGGGTGAAATCCATAAGTAAACAAGAAAGCCAGCAAATGCGAGTCCCACTCAGATAAATTACAATCATTTATAACGCTGAATTGGGTTTATTTTGTTCCTTTTTTTTTTCGCCCGACTCCAATGGATACAAAGCTTGCTTGAAGCATATAAGCCTTCAAGATCTAGATGTGAAAATGGAGGTGGGAGGAAATCTCGTAACAAAGCGACGCACATCTATTTATTTTCGGTTGGAAGAAGCTAAGAGAAACATTTTCCATTCCCACACTACACATCCAGCGAAATGGGAAAACCAACGTCAAACAATCAGTTTTCTCATTTTTCTTTCGACTTTTCCAACACAGCAGGGGAAAGCCTTCGCTATTTATTCCATTAGGCTGCCCCTCCCCCCCCCCACCCGGCCACAGGACGATTGTTCTGTTCCGAAACGGAGCCAGAAATAAGATTCATGCATCGTCGCTAAATTTCCTCAATGATTCTCGATTGCTTTGGAAGAATAAAATTCCTCCGTTGCTAAGCCAGCTGGCTTACGACTTCCATACTGTCCAATGAATGGTTGAACTTGGAATGTGGAGATAATGGAGCCCTAACAATGATAAATGGTGGACTGTGTGCTCTATACTGAATCTGAACTGTCATGTAGGGTGAGTTTGATGCATGTGTTGGTGGATAGCAACGAAGGAGGCGTGGTTTGCGATAATGCTGATGTAGTTGTGAGTTTCGGAGCTTTCCATGGAGGGGAGGAAGGAACACCGAGCTTATGCATACTTTCAGGCGAATGAATGCTTTTTCGAAACGTTTCAGATTCCACATAAGCTTTCAACGAGTTGAAATATGCACGAAGTTCGAAAGCTTATGAAATGCAGAAAGTTTTGCATGAGAATGCAGCTCAACAGGGGTGGTAAAGAGGCTGTATTGTGATATTTTTGCTTGATAGTTGAGAACATTTTTATTTTTCTAGCCACAGTACGTACCGAAAGATTTGGCCTCTTCTTCAATATTTGCTACACCTTCGCGTCCTTCTGGTGGTTCCTGAGATCCGTTTTTGTCCCGCTCCCAGCCTTCCTGGCTGTTGTCAAACGTGTATCGAAATATTTGGACAGTACTGGCAGGAAAACCAAGCATTTTGGCAAGTTTTCTTACTGACTGATCCGGATTTTCATTGCGACTGCACACAATTGCTTTTCTCACTTGCTCTTCATTCGACGCCATCTTGTGGTATCGCCAAAAATTGTCACGACGTTAATCAGTTTGTGAAATATTTCACGCGTTGATATAGTATTTCCAGAGAAACACGTATTTAAGGGTGACCAGATTTTGTCGCAAACAAGCCTTATTCCAATATCTTCTAAAGACTACGTCATGCACTTGAATCTAGAATTTTAACCTTTGCGGTACTAACATAGTTTTAATTACAACATTTATTTCTTTAATCGGCTTTAACTTGGTCAAATATGAACTGATTTCAAATGACCAACCAACATTGGCGGAACTAGACAATTAGTCTGGAGGGGGAAGGGGCCTGCCCGAAGTTTTTTTTTTCGTTTATAGAAATATTGAAAAGAGCGATGAAAGTAGCGAAATTGTTGGGGACAAGTTATTTTTATTGATGAATCAGAACAGATTAAATCGAATAATTAAGTCTATTCTGCGCCTCAATGAGTCGAGATGCTTGAAAAGAATTGAGTGTAGTGAATATACATGTACCTCTTATTCCGTGTGGATCAAATGGAGAATGGACTCACACGAGGGACTACAGTTACCTTACTCGGTTTTCTTGAGGCGTCTCAACTCTTCCAAGGCGGAGAATAGACCTGAATCTATATAGAGTCTAAAATATTTTAAAACTACAAAGAACAACATTGACTCAATGAACATATTATATTTATATTCAAAATTGGATTAACGCTAAGTTTATATATTATATATAATATATATATATATATATATATATATATATTACTTATATATATATATAAATACTCAGAGCATCTGAATAATGGTCTACAAACTCTTGCCCGTTTGCCTTATTTTAACGCGATAACGAGTCAGCTGACTCAGAAAACGGCATGTTATTAAACTTTCACAAAAAAAATACTACTTAAAACTTTGTTGAGCGTATTAGTAGAAAGATTGTGATTGGAAAACTAGGAGAATTTAGAATAAACATTTTCTATCACTTTTTTTAAAATAAAAAATAAAACGGTGAATTATTTTTTTTAACTAGAAATTAGAAAAAAATAGTATTCTCCATTAAATTTCAACTACCTTTGCTTATCTTCGACAGATACGCGTATTTCGTCTACAATGTACAGACTTCTTCGAAGTCTCGTACTAATAACTCGACTTAAAGAAAAAAAATTACTTATTTATTTTATTTTTCATTTTTTTGGTAAACGCGAGCGAATTCCTTTAAATTCCACTAGAGAAAGCTTATCTTTTGACAAATAGGCCTATTTAGTCTGCGACTAGATGAATGGAATCGAAATTCTTGATGTACTGAATGAACAGTAGCGAAGTAAATATATTGTGAATGTAATATCGACCTCATGGTGTTCGTATGATAAGTGATATTTTCAAATTAAGCGATTTGATATGCAGCAATCAGCTTAAAGTTGCGCCTTTCTAATTTTTTTGAAAATACCTGGGGTACGGTGTTCTCAATAACCCGAGGTCAGGGGTGCCACTATTTTCTTTAAAAATAACTGTCAAAACGAACTAAAAAAAAATTAAAAACTTGGAACGTTTTCCACGACTTTGTTTTTTTTGCAACATCAAAATCTCTGAAGTATAAGGATATACCTACCTTTCTTTGAATTTTTAATTTTTCATTTTGTTCATTTGTTCATATTGTACGGAATTCTTTAAATCAATTGTTACTTAAAATTAAAATGCAAGCACTTCTAAACTTAGCAATTTTTCTACTTCTTTTATTACTCTTACTGAATTTATCTTCAGTCATAATATTACTGAATAAAATAAAACAGGGTTTTCAAAATTCAGAGATTTTATTTTCAATTTATTAAATAACGCTTTGAAAGTTCAAATCGTCGACCAAGGTTGTTTTAAGTAGAAGTCTATGATAAATACAATGAAAATTTATAAGTTATTCCGAGCTAAATTTCTTAAGAGAGTTAAAAAAAATGAAGAAGATTTAGGAGGCTAGTTTCATTAAAAACCTACTGAGAACTTCACGAAAGCTCGAAAGAAACATCTATGAGTAATTTGAAGTTGAACTTAAGTATTTGATTGACATTGATAGTATTCCAGGGCATCAAAATGGCCAAAGAATGTAAACAACTACAGTATAGGCAAAAATAACAAATGCACCTATTTTAAATGTGTTGAACTTTTAAATTTTCAAATACAGTCTTTAAAATGGCATCAGATTCGCCGTGTTAAAAGGTTTGGCAAAAAATTAGTCTTTAAATAATTTCAAATTGGAAAGTTCTACAAGAATGAATTCTTTGGCTTAATTATTCATTCTTATGAAATAATCCATTTTGCAAAATAAAATAAAAAATAAGATTTAAAAATTCAACACAGTTTGAAATTAAGGTTATTTCTTAGCTTTTGTCAAAATTTCAGCTTACTCACACTTTTGAATGCATAGAGAAAGTCAAACATGACAATTTTGCATGAAAAACTGTAGATTTATTTTATATGTTTGCCACCACTGTATACTAGAAACTATTTCAGCCAAACATGGAATCTTTTGATTTAAAATCAAATCCTTTAAAGAAATCTTTAAAATAAATGTTAGACAACTGTTATTAGAAATAGAAAGGAATTTTGAGAAAATTAAAAAAAATGGAGAAGCGTTTTAAAAAAATAATTGGAACTCTGCCTCTGCTAAATGAATGAAGATGAGAACACTTTGTTTTTTTCAAGCAGTATATTTCGCATATTTACCTTCGAATTTTATTCAAATGGTTTGATTCTTAGAAAATTAAAAATATTGTTTTCAACGAGTCCTGCATTGCGGCATGACAATGATCGATCAAATAAAATATTTGTTGAGATAATAGTTTCCAAGGGTTGACAGTATTTTCAATAAAAGTAAGCATCACGTGCGGCAAGATTTTCCCCTATATTATTGGATAACATTTTACAAAAAAGTCGAGGAAATTCAATAATTTATTTTTTTGTTAATGCTGGACCCTTTTTCAATATTCCCCATTACTAGGACGAATACCATGGTCACACTATCATATGTCGACCGCATGAGCACCATTACAAATATTAAGTATTTTGTCTTCGTCTATAAAAATGAAGAATTTCTCATATCATCCCTTCAATCCCTGTCATCCTGTCATCTCCATGTCAATCCCTGCAATATTGCACCAAACAGCTTTGAATCAATTTCGAATTAAAGACGTCTAAGTAACGACGTTCAGAAAACTGTTTATGTTGACAGTGCTGAAGTTTCCTCCAGAAATGACTCTGGAATAACTATATGCATTTCATCAATTCTGTGTTGTGAATAGTTCAATAATTACAATTACCTCTTGGGAATGATATACAGGCCCATTATGACCTCTGGGAAAAGGATTTCTGTAAATGGCGTCTGGGAAATAACATCAGAAAAATAGTTTCCGGAAAACAATCTATTTCCCGAAAAAGAAGGACAGATATCCGCTCTGAAAAATTAGTCATTCCGGTAAAATGGCTTGTGGGAAATGGTTCCCGTGAAATGACCTTTGGGAAAAGTCCCCTGGAAAATGGTTTCATACATATTCCGAAAAAAACGAGGACAGAGAACCGTTTTGGAAAATTAGTCATTCCGGAAAGTGGACTCTGGGAAATGGCCTTTGAAAAATGACCGCTAAAAATAACCTCTGGGAAATGAATTCCGGGAAATGTTTTTCCGCGAAATAGTATAAAACTAAATACCGATATGGAATAGTTGAATTTTGAAATCCTATGTGGCGGCTTCCGGTTGCCATACCGTGAAAATAAAAGTTTGCCCAGATATCCCCCTCCCTGCCTTTAATAAAATTCTAGCTACGTCCATGTCTAGATAATGTCTAGTTATAATATGCGGCGATTGAGTATATTTATCATCCTAACTCAATAAATTACTGAGCTATAAACTACATTTAACAATTTATGGACTGGCTTAGATAAGCTTTTCATGTCGTTCGTAATTAAACACGGCGAAAAAAATAAATAAAAAATATATCCTTTAACTTTTTTTCTGAAGTGGAGTTTAAAAGTTTTAAAAAGTGTTTCAGTTTTTTTTTTTTTTGCAAAGTGATAAAGTGAAGTGTTAATTTAAATTTTCCTAGTTTTCCAATGATAATCGTTCTACTAATACGCTCGTAGAAATGTTTTATAAAAAAAGTATTTTTTAAGTGTCTTAAGTATCAAATTTGTGACAATATGTGACAGGGGAGGGAGGGGGGTTATAAAAATGTGACATCCAACAATTTTGCATTAGGTAATCTAAATTTATCAGCTTTAATACGAAAACAAAGGCGTCGAAAAGTTTGAATGTACGGTTAATGAAAATAAACACGCTAAGAAAACACTACCCAGCGGAGCAGTTAAGTATGGGAAGCCAATTTTGGGTATAATCATGTTTATTTACCGATGGGTTCAAGTTACTTACTTGTGGGTAAAATTTCACCCAAAAGTTAGTAACTTGTACTCAACGGTGAGTACACATGATTATACCCAAAATTGGCTCTCACGCTTAACTGCTCCGGTGAGTACTTTTTCTTAGCGTGCACACTTTACTTAGTTGTGTGAATGCAAAAAATTGTTTACTGTTGTCATACATGTTCTTATCGTCAATGAGCACGAACCGCACGAGCTGTGCTTCATTCTGAAACTTCGTCGAAGTTTGGTTTTGTTGAAAATCCTATTGTGTTCATTTTGGTGGTGTGGAATTTTTCATTTTTTGTCGATGCATTTTGTCGTGCATACCCGCTGCGCAATTAACAAGCCAACCATGGTGTGTGAATACTGACGAGATATAAATAACGAATCCTACTGTGAAGAACTTCTCAATTCGAAAATCAGCACCTTGAAAACGGAAGCTTCGAAACCGAAAGGTACACTGAAGGTTTTTTTTAAGCCAGCAGACCTTCTGTTGCGAATGGAGAGATTGTTAAAAATGTTCCAAAAATACCACCGGATGAAGGAACTGCAGCCTTTCAATTCTTCAAAAGTTCCTCTGGATCAGGACAAAAAAGTTCCCTCTAATTTTGCATGAACTAAATAGTATGCAATTTCCAAAGAATTGGATATTATTAATTCAAAGATTTCTACTGATTAGAGAGTGAAATGACGTGCTTTCTGCTATACAGAAAAAGACGCTGTCTGACCTGATCAACTGTAGGAAATCGCTAAATATGGCCCTAGAGAAGAAGAAATCAAATCAGCAACGTCAAAAGACAAGCAGATTGAACCGAAAAAAGATTCTTAAGGAAGAATTTGAAACAAACGCTTATCTTACCAAGCGTCTCAAGATGCGGCCTGATAAAGGACGACCTCCGATGGAGAGTAACCAAGCATAGTTGCTGAAGACGTTGGTCGATCTGGGTCAGCATGGAGCGTCAGCTGGGCAAAGTGGTGACGTTATGAATTTGAAGTAACATGAAAATCTTTTATAGCAACAACAGCATTGTTAAAAATAAATATGTACGCGAACAAACTTTCCAGTTTTCATATTCCATTTTATAAAGTAACAAAAATATCATATATCTTGAAATCTTGATTTTATAGAATATGGGACAGTGTTTTAGGATGAAGGAGAGTGCGGTCAGGAAGAACCAGATACTTTAAAAAAGTGTATTATTAAGGAATCGAACAAGCAAAAAACTCACCGCTTTCAAATTGTATGGTTCTAAAAATAAAATTTTGCAATCAACAGTTATTTCTGTTGGACATGAAAAATTATGTATATTTCCTTATAATTTTCCATATCTCGAGAATGGGTAAACATCCAATATCGATATATCAAAATTTTCAATCATAAAAAAGTTGGTTTGAATTTTTTCGCGATACAAACGATGTTTTTCTGGTTGTTCCGAACAATTTTCCTTAACCGTGAAATAATGTTGCGTAAAATATCTTTCCAGATTGATTAGAAAATTTCAAGCACTTTTTACAACTCAATTTATGTTTTACAAAGATGCTTAAAAGTACAGTGTTCGTTGAAAATTGTGTAGTTATAGGAAATGGAGACTTTGTGCAATTCGGATCTCATTCGTTGCAGTTCAAAACCGAACCGACTCCGAGCTAATCGATCCTGCTCTAATTCTATGTAGTCGCATACAGTGTGGCTAGTCCACTGTATGTGCTATACAACGCACCAGATGCGGAACAATAGAATACAAGCGGCGGTGGTCGATTGGTGTGATTGGTATTGTTCTGTTTTCAACTGCAACGAGTATATTTGGTCATATCTCCAGGAAGGATTATCCATGATAATTAAATTTTGACCAGTTATTTGAGGGTCTTTGGCGCCAACAAAACTAAAATCGGTACAAAAATAGCTCAGTATGTAATCGGAGACTAAACTGTTTGATTACTATTATAATAGGCCGCCAAGTACTGTTTTGTTCACATCCTGCAACGAAATGTCCGAATGAGAAAAAAAATCAATAGCGTTCTATGGGACATTCCCATGAATGTCGAAATGCCGAATGAACTGAAATCGGTTCAAAAATGGCTGAGAAACCGATGTGACATTATTTGTAACGCACACGCACACATACACGCAGACATGTGCTCTGCCCGTCGAGCTGAGTCGAGATGGTATATGAGCACTCGGATAAAAGTCGAGTTTTCAAGCGATTTTGGTACCCTTCCTCTTGGCGCAAGAAGGGTAAAAACTGAATATGAAAACAAATGCTTTACTGTTTAGAAGCCAAACTAATACACTTAGTAGAAAAAAGTCATTGAGCAAAATAATATTTTGCTTCCAAAAAATGCTATGTTCAACCCACTTCAACTTTGTCGGTTATCGATATTTTTAGCTGAAGACTTACACCACACTATAAACAATGTATAGACCCTATGTGATCAGAAATTTTAAATTTTCATTACATATGTGAAAAAGATGGCATTTTGGACATACGAATTCAACGAAAATCACGTTTCTGCTGAAAAATTTAGATAACAAATTTTAAAATTTCACAATAGCTTAAAAATACATAGGAAATATTGTGGACGAAATTTGAACTGATTCCATCAGCTGGTTTGGACTACAGCTGGCGTCAAAGTTGATGCATGAACATGAGTATTTTCCCTTTTTCACCCGATATTGACCGTGCTGAAATATCAGTGCAAAAAAAAAAAAGCCGAGATGTATTTTTAGGCTATTGTGAAATTTAAAATTTGTTATCTAAATTTTTCACAGAAATACGGATTTTTGAAATTAGTATGTCCAAAAATGACTTTTTTCACATAGGGTATGTGTCCCTTGACTCAGCCTAATATGCAACAATCGATTACATTTTTCATTGTAACTCATAAAGTATTTGAGCTAGAAGCAAAATTTAACTAGCTATACACTTCCTAAGATATGTTTAATAAGCAATCTGGTAAAATGTATCACGAAAAGCTACACAACTTATTTTATAAAGTCAGAAACTTACGAGGGATATGGATGTAATGTCGGTTTATGGGTACCAAATTGGGTCTAATCATGGATGCAAGTTCGTCCCATTCGATTGATTTTCTATAAAATGCAATCTTCGTAAGGGTTTCTTCCTGATTTTCTGATTTAAGGCTTTCCCAGCTGTATTCGCTCTACCCAACAAACAATTTCACAAACCAAACTGTACTTAAACCGCTAAAAAACACTTAAGTGAGTTTTAAACATGATTTAGCGGTCATTCGACAATCAAAACATTATAATTCGCTCTACACAGATTTTGTTACTTTAATTTGTGTTAAGATGAGCCATATGAACAACATTTAACCGGAACTCAGACATTTGTATTGTAAATGTTACCAATAACAACATTTTTACTACGCTTTTCATACAACAGGCCATATTTGGGAACAAAGAAAAAAAATATGTCCCTTACATTGGGTCTACCGTTTGCTTGATAAGTCATAGTTATTTTAATTATGTGACCTGTATGTTTATAACATGTGACTATATTCTGTACATCTTGGCTGCACTATTCGGTTTATAGGTTCAATTTCGGCAAATTTAGATCATTGGAAGATCGTATAGATAATCTGTGCAGCTTATCCAGTGAAATCATGATGCCCCAAAAGTTCAAGAAATCGAAAATTACGTGGAAGTGAACTACTATAAATTGATTGATTATGTCTCAATTGCTTTGAAATCAACCGGTCATCCTGATAGCAACATAATTTTGTTGATTATCGAAGAAATAATGACATATTTGGTACATAGGCCGAATCAAGGAGCTAGGCTAACATTACATCCCATTACCCTATGTAATGAAAACTTCAAATGTATAAGCCTGATCAACATAAAATTTCGATCACATACGGTCTATACACTGTTTATAGTGTAGTGAAAGTTTCAGCTGAAAATATTGATAATTGACAAAGTTACAGTAGGTTGAACATGGCATATTTTGGAAGCAAAATTTTGCTCGGCTTTTTTTTTTGCTACTGAGTGTACTTGCAAAAAAATTCTACGCCATCGCGAGCAGCCTTCCGACAGTTAACTGGAACATTTGCCATGGCGAACAAAAACATGCGTGTAGGCACGTTTTTGAGTTCTATCTTCGTTTTATTTATCAATTCTTCCTCAGTTCAAAGTTGTTGGAGTAGATCTTACGCTTCAGGTTGGCCCATAAATTCTCGATGGGACTCAGCTGGGGGACGTTGGGCGGGTTCACCGACTTGGGTACCACATCGATATTCAGCCGCTCCATCTCCTCCAACGATCGCTTCGAGTAGTGGGCCGACGCCAGATCCGGCCAGAACACCGTGTTTTCGTCTTTATGATATTTCTTGATGAACGACGCAACTTCCGGCAGGCATTTTATACTATGGCCGTTCACGGCCAGTCTGGAGCGAAAGAAGAGCGGCTTTCACATCCCTTTCTCGCTGATTGTCAACCACAAAAGCACCTTCTTGGGGAACTTGGTGTGTGAAATGAACTTCACCTCCGAGCACATGTATGTTCATGTTCACCAGGTACTTTTTCACTGTTTGGAGTTTCTTGTCGCTCAGGCTCGTCGGCCGTATGGAACCTGGCTTTCTTTCGATGCTCTGATTGTTGAGTGCCACATGATGTCCGTTTTTGACGCGGTGGGGTGCCGTTCTTTGAACGCGCACACTTCTGAACGGAGTTGCTTCACTGTTTTTGCCATCACGGTTAGAGTTCGACTGATAGAGCCATCACGCATTTCATTTTCAAAAGATTGGCTAGTCGGCCAACATAAAATTCGGTTGAGAACCACTATCCAGTAGAGCTCTGGCATAGTGTTCCTTACCATAGGTCGACGATACGGAGAATGACATGAAAATGGTTGGCTGAGGATTTCTTAACGCGCTACTGCATTGCATATCGGTGGCTTCGTCCGACATCGTGTGCATCGAAACTCTGGACTGGGTTTTGGAAGATGAACTCATTGCTGGGTTGAATTTGTGATTCAACTGGAGCGAGGCCTGGGAGCCTTTGCCGTTGGATTTTGGAAGCTGATCAGAGTGGAGGAGAGTGTGGTGTTTTTTGCTGCATAGGCGACAAGAGTAGTTCCAGCAACAATCGCAGGCGAAATGGTCTTGGCGGAAGCAATTAAGGCACAATCGCTTGGAGTTCACCGTGATCCTCCTACGGTCAAATGGTATCGTCGTGAAGCCGCATGCACAAGAGATGCTCAAGTAGGGTGCTTCATGAATTTATTGGTTCTCCTAATTGCTGCAGGATCTTAATGTGCCTTTGAAAATCGTCCACGGTTCAATAAAAGGCAGCAGACGTTTCATTTTTCATAAGAGGGATATTCAACAGGTCCAGTAGGTGGCACTTTTTCAGTAAATAATCGTTGGAATAAAGGTTGATCAGCGTCTAGGCCAGAGTATAGTTAACGGCGCTGATGGATCCTTTCACCACAGCACGGAGATAATGAAATTCCTGGATTGGGGGAAGGTCCTGGTTGTTGCGGATCAATGCTTAGAACGTGTCCAAGAACGTCAACTACTGCATATAATCACCGTCGAATTCCGGTATGGAGATAGGCGGAAACCTTAAACCAGCTTAGGTGGACACAGCGCGAGTAGAGGGTTTACCAGGGACATTGGCTTGAGGATTAGTTGGAGTGGTAGTTTAGATTTTAGATTGGCTTTTAGGCTTGGATTCAATGTAAGCACGATACTGCAAATTAAACGCTTTATCTTCGTTGGTTTTCTGCAGATCCTCGAGAGCTGTCCGAACATCCAAACATCATCCAGCGATTGACACAGCATGTCAAGGTTCTCCATCCGTACTTGCAGCCCAACCCGTTCGGCGTTGAAGTTTTGGACGAACTGCTCCGCACGGCTCAGTGCCGCGAGCAGTGTAGCTGGTGTCTGGAACGTGCGTCACCCATCGCAGCTCCCAGGAATGCCGGCGGTCGTTGAATTTGAGAATGCCTGCCGATATGAGCGACCATGTAGACCCGAATAAAGGAAATAAATTGCTTGGAAGGCTACTAACCTGACTAACCCTAAACCTGACCTGGCTGTTGGTATCGTTGGGAAGCACTGGTGACAGCTTCAGGAAGCCAATTTATCCGGCAATCGATTAAGCTAATATCTACCGAGGTTTAAAACGGCATGCAAAATTAGAGAAAGGCACCCGTGGGGAGTTGCGCAGGAGATTGACAGGTACTTTACCATATAAAAGATTCACTTTGCTTTGAATCAAATCAATGCCTCAGCTCGACATGCCGGGATGGCACAATGGCGTCAACCGCATGCACAGGTGGACTATGGGATCCTTTTATCTAAAAGGCAAATAGACTGACAAGCAAGATAAAAACTGATACCTAACGATCCTTAGAGTTAAACCTAAAATTTACGGAACTAGGAAGATCGTGAGAGCGTGAGAGAAGTCTTCACACATTAGCAGTGTCTGTTATCGGTCTCGTGTTTTTAATTTATAAAGACAAATCGAAATGGAACAGACGCCATGCGACGTATTTTCGATGCAAAACTTGAACAATTCACTCGGTAAACAGAAATTTGAGTCGAATAAGGAGAGCATTGCTGCCACTTAAGCTTACCTTATAAACATCGAGAAAATATGTTTTTCAGACGTCTTGAAGAAGATCAAAGGATACAAGGACAATATGTTGACGAATAAATCTCTTCTTCTCGAAAAATTGTGATTATTTGTTGTAGACTAAATACTTATTTGACTGCCCTCGTATGCCAAATCTACACACTAAAAAATATGGAAACTATGCATAACTTTATGTATAATTATTCAAGTATAGTTTTCAACTATCGAACATTTACATCGTCTTGAAATATTACATCAACTTGATAATTGTCGCAATAGAGTTACTTTGTTACACTTTGTGACAGTTTTGTCAACCTGCTCCCTGAAAATAAGCTTGCTGTCTATTGTAACGCCAAGATAGACAGCTGCTTTGACCCATTCCACGGTTTTGTTGTTTAGGCTGATTTTACAATCTTCAGGTGGAACAAGTCTGGAAGAATTGGAGTGTGGGAAGATGATGACCTGGATCTTCGCCGCGTTATTACAGATCTTCCATTCGGTGAAGTATTCTGACAGAACATTCACGTTTCGCTACAGTTTCGCTGTCAGCGATCTTGTTACCCTACCATTTTGGACGACTGCGGTGTCATCAGCGAACAACGACAGAGATCCATTTTCAGGGAGCGGAGGTTTATCCGAGGTGAACAGAAGTGGACCTAGTTTACTTCCCTGCGGAACACTGGCGGAGATCTCCTGTGCATCAGAAACTGCACCTTGCAGCGAAACATGGAATGTCCTGTCCGTCAGATATTTTTTTTATTATCTTCACCAAAAAGATGGGAAGATTGTATCGTTTTAGCTTGTACACCAGACCATCATGCCACACGTTATCAAAGGCCTTCTCGATGTCGAGAAGTGCCATGGCAGATGATTTCGAAACAGACTTGTTCCGTCTGAGGATGTTACTGACTCGATTAAGTTGGTGAATTGTCGACCGACCACGTCGGAAGCCAAATTGTTCGTCGAGCAGGATGTTCAGCTCGTCGGCAGATGAAAGAAGCCGACGGTAAATCGCTTTTTCAAACAGCTTGGATAATCCTGAAAGAAGGCTGATGAACCTAAAGCTCTTGGAACATAAAGGATCTTTCCCAAGTTTCTGGATGGGAATGACTTTAGCTGACTTCTAACACGAGGGGAAGTAGCTGAGTCGCAGGCATTGGTTGAAAACCAACGCCAGATGAACGTAGATTGAACGTAGCAATTGCTTTAGCTCCAAGTTCATGATATTATCGAAACCTGGGACCTTAGCCGCTTTGATATACGTCAAAAATTCTTCAGCTAAGATTTCTAGGTTTTCCTAGAAGTCATTGGGACTTAGATGAATGTTTTTTACAAGCTCGCTCACGGCAGCTTCGTGTGGACAGACGATGTTTTGTCCAAGATTGTGGGAGCTCACGAAGTGTCGACCTACCTCAACAGCCTTCTCTGCAGGAGTTATTAAGCGATGTTTGGAGCAATTGCTGTCACTGAACCAATTTCGTTCGCCCGCGGCTATATACTAGCGTTGATAGCATAGCCAAGAAAGAAGGGAATCACGAAAATGAAGAACAGAGCAAATTTAATAAAGATTGGACTCGGAAAAAATGCGAAACTTTGTTTTGGTTGTAATATTTTATCGCGTGTGTGAAAATTAATTTTTAATAATACTAGTTTAGATTGTTATGTTTATGTGTGCAAAATTTTATTGCGATCTCTCAAGTAGTTTACAAGATGCATTCGAAACAAGAAGAGCTACGCCAGCAAATCGATAATCCTGGTCTGTCACACAGATGGATCGGCAAAATTCTTGAAATCCACCATTCCACCGTGTCCCGCGACGAAGACCATCAAGCGGCGCGCTGGAAGCGGCCGAAAACCGAAAACGGAATACCCAGAGAAGGCGCGGAAGATAAGGCAGTATTTTAAGAATAACCCGAACCTTTGGCCGAGACGTGGCCAAAAAGGTCAATTCGTCGAAGTGGTTCGTCCAACAGAACATGAAGCGGGCTACGTGTTTTTAAGGTCAGGAATGCGCCAAACCGGACTAACAATCAAAACATGGTGACCAAATTCCGTGCGTGGAAGCTGTGCCGTGAGTGGCTGGTCAAGCCAGGCTGCCTCGTCATGGACGACGAGACATATATCAAGGCGGACACCAAACAAATCCCCTACCTCGACTTTTTGTCGGTACGGAAAAGTTCCGAAAGAAAAAGATGGACAAATTCGCGAAGAAGTACCTGTTGATGCAGCCGATCAGCGAGTGCGGACAGTACAGCAAGCCGTTCGTTACCACCGGCACCATAAACGGGTAGATTTATCGAGAGGAATGCTTGCAGAAGCGCTTGCTGCCCTTCCTCTGCTCTCACCGCGTCCCACACTGTTCTGGCCGGATCTCGCTTCGTGCCATTATGCCAAGCCTGTAATGGATTGGTACGAAGTGAAGGGCGTGATTGTGGTCCCGAAGGAGGCAAACCCGCCAAATACACCAGAACTTCGTCCGATCGAAAAGTTTTGGGCGATAATGAAGAAGAAGTTGAAGAAAAGCGGAAAAACATTCAAAACCGATGAAGCTTTGAAGAAAAACTGGGAGGAATTGTGTAAGGAAGATGGACAAAGCAACGCCCAAGATCTCATGAGCATTGATAAGAGAAATGTACGAGCATTCAGCTTGGGGGAGGAAATTCAATAAATAAATTTTGCCAAAACATTGTTAATATATAGATATTCAATCCCTGAAAATTTGAAAGGTATCCGATTTAAAATGAATTTTTGGTGATCATTTTTGTGTGTCTCATTTTTTCTTTAATAGGGGACACAATTAAAAAATCAGACACCGGCAACAAAGCAAGCGTTTACTAGCAAAAATTTGAAAAAGTGTTTCAATGTTTTATTTTTGAAAAAGTGATCAGTGTTAGTTTTTAATTCTCCTAGTTTCCCAATAACAAAGCCAAGTTATTTTAAAGATGAAGAAGACATTTGCTACCCGTTTCCTACGACCGTGTTAGAGAAAACAAATTTTTCAACCTGTTGATGTGCAAATTTGTATGGCAGCAAAGTAAGTCATTTTGAATTGAAAAATTGAACAACTTATGGTAATGGAACTTCTTTCAAATTTCATTGCGAATAATTGGTGAGTTTCTCTGATCGAATGAAGTCATTCTGTTTAGTCGAACGAGAGGTATAATCGTTCAAAAACCTTTCAGTTTTGCGTAACGCTGTCATTTTTGAAATTTTGGAATGCTACCCGGTGTAGAAAAAAAACGTACTCCTACGTTAAAATCTATTGCCCGCTGAGGCAAATAAAACCTATATCTATATTCATTAGAAATCTGTAGCTAAGTTGTGTATATTGGGAAGTATGTTGATGTACAAGGAGATGTTCGCTCATCAGCATGAGGCACCAAGAGTGAACAACAATGTTTTTGGCTAGAATGAAAGATATGAAGAGAAAGTTTTGATAGTTCCGCTAGAGTGCGGCAGGCTTGGAAAACATAGCAGATGTTTTTAAGGAAAATTGAGCGAAAAGGGCATGTGTACAGTGGTACTCGAACCAACGACATTTTTCCCACTGCGGGGTAGGTTGATGCACGGACTAAGTCCGCCACTTCAACAGGCAAAAATGTCCGGTTGGAAGACGCTCATGTACCACTGTGGCTTGTATAGTTATTCTAGCGATCTATTGTGTGCACTCTGTTTACTGATGCGCACATGGGAGACATGGCACTCTGTTTACTGATGCGCACAGCCAACGTAGAGACCTCGGAGAGAAACACCGTGAAGCGATGCGATACTGGTCCCCACCAGTATAATTAATGGTAACCACCATTTATGGTTTCACATACATTAATTGTTATGTTATATATTCTCCGTACGAGGAGTAACGATTATGATGTAGAAGGAGTTCTTCGCATTTTTGCCTGTTGAAGTGGCGGACTTAGTCCGTGCTTCAACCTACCCCGCAGTGGGATGTTAGGCAAAAATGTCGTTGGTTCGAGTACCACTGTACACATGCCCTTTTCGCTCAATTTTCCTAAAAACATCTGCTATGTTTTCCAAGCCTGCCGCACACTAGCGGAACTATCAAAACTTTCTCTTCATATCTTTCTTTCTAGCCAAAAACATTGTTGTTCACTCTTGGTGCCTCATGGTGATGAGCGAACATCTCCTTCTACATCATAATCGTTACTCCTCGCACGGAGAATATATAACATAACAATTAATGTATGTTGATGTAGCTTTTTTTTCAAATCATTTAAAACATTTTATAACTTTTTTAACAGGGGAGAAAACACCTTCAGAGGCACACTTCGAAATATTGAAACACATCACCACAACAGGACAAGTTTCCGTAGTTTCTGGAACCACTCACACGCACGTTTACATAATTTGCAGTTGGCTGCCAATAAGCATAAATTTTAAATTTTGATTTGACAGACATGTTGAAAAACAGAAAAAAAACCAGGGATACTTCTTCCGGCAACCCCTGTTCCCTGTTTAATAACGATTCAAAATGATACATTGGCCAAATGATACATTGGCCATCTTTTTAAATAAAAAAATCATTACTGACAGAACAATAAATGATCATCAAATAGAAAGCGCCACAAAAAAAGTTTTTCTGTTCTGGCGATTTGTTTCAATTTGATTTCTTCTCTTGGAAATTCATTTTCTAACACTTTCAGAGTGCTTGTCACTGCGAATATTCTGGAACCATCAACCAAGCAGTACTAAAGACATCTTATTATGGAGTTCAAACAAAAGAGCAAGATTAAAGGTAAATAGGTGGTTACGAAAAAATACTTAGCTGATCGATGCGTGAAGTTATGATGATCTATCGGGAATGCATCATTGTTACTCTTGCAGGCAGTAGTCACAAACACATAGGCGTAGCCAGAATTTTAAGTAGGTTGTGGCAAGATATGTTTTTTAGAGAGCGAGAGAGAAAATTAGAGAGAGAATCACACCGTCTTCAACCAGCGGCTGCACACACTGAATACATAACATTAAACAACGGACAACAGAACGCTCTATGGACCAGAAGAGTAGGGACATTTTCAAGTTCCACCGACAAGAGCAGGAATTGAGCCCTCACTTTGTGGCAATCCGCCTGATCGACGGATGACGGGTGAAGATTCAACAATTCTAGGCTTGTTCTGGAATTAAAAACAAAAACAAAAATGATTTTAAAAACCTTAGGTTATCGAACCGCATTAAATAGCAACGATGGTAAACTCTAGCGGGTATTGTCATGTGTCGAAATATTCACTTAACAGTCGTGTTGGATTTTTGTATAGGATAACCACCGAATTTGTTCACAGTTTGTTCTGAAAATGTTCTTCAACGACCCTCTCACCTACACTGAAAATTAATTTTTAATTTTATTACGAAATCGAAGGTAGGACTAACAAATTTATTCGTTGTATTCGTTGTAAATAAATTTGTTCTTTGCTACCCTCGTTTTCAATGCCACACGCATAACTGTCTAAAACACGAAGCATACATTGGCACAGAAAGAAAATTCGTGCATTATCCGAAAACAATATAAACTACTACGATTTTTTTTTTATCAATAAAAGAGAAAATCTGGTGGTTGCATGATTGACTGACAGATCTACTACATCGACTCAGTATGTTATTGAAGTAAGTCAATGATTCCATGATTCCAGCACACCCGATGAGCAATACCAACATCTATGAGTACGATTGAAGAGAAGCAGCAATTGATTGATCTTCATGAAATTCATTTCGTGCACTGTATAAAGAGGTATATTAATAGCATTTCACCAGATGACAAGCATTAAAAAATGTTAATACAATTTACGAGACATTTGTTCTATGTACAAAATCCGTGTTTTTTTCGAATCCAGTGAAAGCCTATTAACGAAAAACAAATTTCAATGTATATATTGACAAATCAACTATGCAAAAACACCGGTTTGCTCCCATAGAAAAATAATATTAATCCATCAAATGTATCACAAAACATAGCGGTTGATTGAGCGGATTGGAGATAATGATATCATTGAGAATAGGATCAAGTCTCTCCCGGTTGATGCTAAACCAATGAGCACGAAATGCATCTACACACTCCTACTCTTACCAAATCCCTAAATTGCAATTTTAAATGGATTCGCATAGATTGTTCTTAAGCAGCTTCTTTAGGATTGGAACAGTTGTAAAAATTAAAAGTTTACAAAAAAAAGTTTGCTTCGAGCATCGGCTGTGAGAGGTTGTGTCGATGTGTCGCACTACTTTGTTATCGGCCATGGCGTGATTCGTATTGTTTCGGTTATCTATTACTCAGCGATGAGAGTAATCGAGTGGGCACAGAAAAATAAACAACAAAAATGCTTCCAGGTGAGATGTGGGGGTTCTCTGGGCTGATGATCTGGTGGTGGGAACTACAATTAATTGTGATCCATAATATTGGTTTGCCATGCTCGCCGTACCACCATGTCCTGGAGCAAATAAACCACTATTCCATTTTTTTTTGATTGGCACTAATAGCACTGTTTGTGTAAATAGGATCAAATCAGAAATAGGTATTAATATTATAAAAAATAGAGGTGGGTTATAACTAGGATATAACCGCAAGTTTAACGTAGGATCGCGTTGGTGTTTCCCTTCTTATGAAATTTCCTTCCCTTATTTGACCTGCATTCGGGCGTGGCAGGCGCTGGTTATTACATTAGTTTGAGATCACCAGTTTTTTTCACATTGAAAATGTAAGCTAAGGAGTGTATCGAAAATAAGGCATCCACAAACTTTCTTTCAAATTATGTTGAAAACCGATATTTTATTCATACAAAAAATTGATCCTTTACTGTACGAGGTTAAACTTGAACATTTTGAAGCCTGGATGAAATTAAAGTTATTCCTTCACGAATTTTCGAACTTTGGATCGAATGCTCTTCATCAAGTTCCGGACAAGTGTTGCATCGCATTTTTTGGACGCTTGAGCCCAAATTTTTTGGAACTCCTGCATGTGTAGTAAATAACTTAGAAAAGATATGGGGTTTTTTCGCCTCCATGATACGGTATCTGCATGCGGCCGAATCATGCAGGCTTTTCCCCATCAAAACTTCAAAACTTCATTAAGACTGCTAGTCAGATGAAAAATTGAAACAAATAAACAATAAACAAATAAACAAATGTTCCCAGCTGCCTTACCAGTCTTCTTGAAGACCCTCTTCACGATTGCCCAGTAACGTTCGATGGATCGAAGCTGAGGGCAATTTGGTGGATTGATATTTTTCTCAACGAAATCTATACCCTTTTCCGCAAGCCAATTGAGAGTGGTTTTGGCATAGTGAGCCGGCGCTAAATCCAGCCAAAACAGTGGAGGTGTACTATGCTTCTTATATAAAGGCAACAATCTCTTCTGGAGACACTCAGATCGATAGATTTCCGCATTTATAGTTACGGTAGTGTAAAAAATGGTTGACTTCAAACCACAGGAACATATTGCTTGCCATATTAGTACCTTTCGACCGAATTTCTCCACTTGAATCGACCTGTCCGCATCGCTCACATCCTCTCCAACGACGGCAGTAAAGTATTGTGGACCTTGAAGGGTTTTTGAGTCCTCCTTTACATAGGTCTCATCGTCCATCAAAACGCATGCATCCGGACGCTGCAAAAGACGCGAATACAATTTCCGGGCCCTTGTTGCTGCTCGCTTCTTCTGTTCTGCACTTTGTTTCGAGATTTTCTGCTCCTTGTAGGTCTTCAGGTGGTTTCACCTCTTGATACGCTGGATCATTCCGACACTCGTTCCTGCTTTTTTGGCCAAACCACGTATTGAAATTGATTTGTTCTTCATGATTAGAGATACCACTTTCTGCTCCAGTTTCGGGTTGGAAGAACCGGGTTTTGTGCCTCTTCCTGGTAGCTCATCTAAAGAATAGTGTTCCCCAAACTTATTAATGATGGTTTTAACACTCGCATGATGAATTCCAAACCGCCAATTTTCGCATAGTAATACTCTTCTCACTTAGCCATGTGTCCAGAACCTTAATTTTCACTTCTTTTTCAATACGCGACATTTTGAAAACGCAGAATTCGAACCGCACAAACAAGTAAAAAAAAGAAAGCTGACAGTCAAACGCACAGCATGCAGTGTTCAGAGTATAAAAAACCATCACAAAAACATGCGTACAACGCAAATGTATGTGGATAGCTTATATTCGATACACTCCTTAGTCCCAACTGGTGGTTCTGTGTCTAATAACAGCTCATCTGGCAACAACGAAGTTGCAGCCTCGGGTGGTCAATCATGTTTATTATTTTACTCATGCTCATAGCAACGAATAAAATCTATGAACAGAATAAAACAACTGCAACTTGTCGCTCTGATTAGCATGCTGTCTTGTCTCTGAAATCCAGATATGAGTCGTTTCGTCTCGCCCGTAGAATATCATATGTTACAAAAAATTTAGTCTTTATTATTAAAAAAAAATCTCATGGGTGTCGACATTTGCACTTTATTGCTACTGCTTGTCAAAAAATTGAGGCAACTTCACGCTTTTTCATTGAGGCGAAGGGGCGATCTATCAAACATCAACACTAAATAAAAAAAATTGAAGCGAATATTAAGATTCTAAAAATTGACTCAAAAGTTAGAAGGGGGAATCACTAATGTAACTTCACTCAAAAAAATCGACACGTTGTTTTCACGTGAAATTTCACGTAACTTCCACCTGAACACGTAACTAAATTTTCTTCAGTAAAATCAGGTAAACATTACGTGCCAATGAATTGTACGTGAAAGATCACTTAACATTTATGTTATTTTCACGTATAATGTGAATTCACGTGGAAATCACGTAGCTCTTACGTGAATTCCACGTGGTAATTACTGGTTTTCGCAGTGGACGAAAATTACGTGTGTTTCACGTGGATGTAACGTGACGATTTTTTTGAGTGTTGGATTCTAAAAGTTCAATGCACTTTTCTAAATCGCACTGATCTGGTCCATCTTACTATCACGCCAATAAATGAATTCTTTTGCCACCAGACATTTCCAGAAGCTTTGAACACGTACGCAGCAGTGCAAAATAACAAACAATTTTCAGACAAAACAGCACCGGATCGTCCCACAACACATCAATTCTAGACAAAATAGCCAAAAGGTCGCAATTAACATTTGTAAATAATGACTTCTAGCGTATTTTTCTGAGATCTTCTTGCTCCCACAAACAAAACAGCACCATAAACAGATGCAGGGAGTTATTACTTTCCCATCGGTAGTGGATATAGATGTTAGCAACCTGGAAATTCCAGGAAATTAACGTTTTAAGTCATTGTTTACAATTGTTGCTTGCGACCTTTTGACGATTTTGTCTAGAACTTACACTCAGTAACAAGAGAACTGAATTTCTTCACTAAAAACTATCGGTTTTCATATTTCTGAAGAGCGAAAAAAAAATGCCACCAAGAAATCAAACTTGACGTCCGTCCACACGCACAGCCTACCTAGACGAGTTTATAATCATAGCAATCGACATATTTCGGATGATTGTTTTCGGGATTGGTAAAACGAAGGAACGGGTTGTGGAAATTGACGCTTGCTGCAAATCCTGAACTGGCCTTTTTTATTTCGCCTTCGCACACATGCACGGAATCGCACCCA
Organism: Aedes japonicus; assembly: GCA_034211315.2. NCBI lineage: Eukaryota > Metazoa > Arthropoda > Insecta > Diptera > Culicidae > Aedes > Aedes japonicus. The sequence continues at coordinate 28,793 of JASCZW010007605.1, forward strand.
TAAAATATTGTTAGTTTATGAGCAGATTGCGGAGCTGAAAAAAACATTTTCATGCTCATAATAAGTCCCTACAATTGGAAACTTTATTCCATAGCTATGGATTTTCCTGAGTTTAATGCTCGTTTTGGATGGTATGTTTTGGTAGATCAGAAGTAAGCAGAGGGATTAACGTCTAAATATTGGCAGTCCTAATTGTATATTACATACAGCTTTGTCAAATGCCCCAGGTGCTGAATAAGCTGCTTAAACCCCGTCCTGTACCCTAAAATTACATGTGTTTTTTTCTTTGGCTTGCAATTGAACGAGGGGAAAACTTACGCATTTGCAAAACTCATCTCTCTGTTTCCTGTGTACGATAACTGGGTAAATGCAGGCCCAACAAGATGCTGGTATTTTTTATCAGATAATACGTCAAACTCAGTTATTATTGCCAAGACGTTCATTTGCATGCAGATAATCGATAGCAACCACGACGGTTTGTGAGGTCTGCCAGTTGGTTAGTGAAATTCAATCACATAAATTTACATAATGAATTCTGTTATCTGTAATAATATTTCCCTCAGCTCCATGGATCAAAATCGTAGCCATAGAACATACAGAAGCAAACTTGAACCCTGTGAATGCTAAAACAGATGATGGAAAAGGCGCTGCAAGGGAGTTGGGGGAAATAAGCGGAAATGATAAAATAAAGCATTTCAGAGAGCGGTATCCATTCGCAACATAGCTTTCTCTGCTATGACCTGCTCTTCCGACAACGGCAACGTAAAACACGATGGATGGATAGATGGCTGAAGCCTAAACGGAAGGAGTGTCCGTGAACAAAAGGTCACCTCGCCCCTCGCCCAGTCGCAAGCGTTGTCGGAGCAACCCTAGACGGGACCCAAATTATGTCTAACTCTTACCTCCTGTAGCAGCATACTTGTAAGGGACGACCACTACTGGTGGTGACATCCTTTTTGGCCTTGTGGGAATTGAATTGCGGGCTGCAGGCGATTCGGTTTGTTTGGGGCCAGTATAAATCGTTTGAGTCCGGTTGTTGGGACATTTTAGGAGACAATAGGTTCAATTAAGAAAATGCTATAACAGTAGCGTTTGGCACTGGGTCGATTTGGACCAAACATCCCGTAAGAAACATTTCTTTCGAAAGGAGGAATCAAATTTCTTCATCCAAACGTATACCATCTGGTAGTGCTGAGATGTGGGCACGGGCTCTTTAAAGTTTCTGCAGAAATAATTCTTCCCGCGTTTACCAAAGTTGCTCAACTTACTCCCGTTGACCGTGTTGCCACCACAAAGTGATAGTAGGTCAGCGAAAACCGAGGTTTCAGTTTACCCGGCTGTTCAAAGGCAGGCATGTTGGTAATACTGGGAAATGAATTTTCTCCATTTCCTCACCCGAGCCCACCTATAACTCAACGGAATAAAGCAAAGAAGCAGAAGGTATGGTTGTCGCAGTTCCGTCCGAGGCGGCAAACATTTCCGCCCTTTTTTTTTGCTTGGGCTCGTTAAACGGATGTGACGGCGCGATCCATCGGCTGCAGTTGGGTTCCAAAAATGAGGAAACATTAGAAACCGGGCAAGGATTTATGACTGTGCGATTTCTGCTCGCTTTGATGTTTAAATAGAGCGCGATAATTCAATTTCATTACTTTCAGCCGTGGAAGGTAACCGGAGGAGTTCATTTGGGGGCAAATTGCGCATTTCCTCCTTTTTCCGGGTTCGGTATGGTACGTTACATATTTTATTTTAGATTGCTCTGATTTCGTTTGAGCTTGGTTCAAAGAAGGTTGAAATTTGACATATTTTGGCTTGGGTTGAGTTATTCCTTGCTGGTCGTCATGGTAGGAACTTCATTTATCTTTTCATTTTTGGAAAAAAAGGAGCTTTCAGCAAAGTGACGAAATTAAATGGATAGATGAAGCACGCCCGGATTAAAATTTTCTACCATTAGATGCATATTATGAGCCCAAAATTAAAAGCAATACAATTATTTCTCAACCTTTAATTTTAAGTGCATTCCTAAACATCTCCACTCAAAAACATTAAAATTTCACCTTCACTTCCAAACTAATGGACTTTCGATTTAACTCCTACCATTGATATTTCCAATTCATTTTGAACTCTGGAACTGATTTTGTTTCATCGTCCATTTACCGGCAATAAGCATTCGCGACTGCCCAAAATCGCTCGATTGGTCAAAGTTCAGTCCATTTTTGAGGATTTATGTCACGTTGCACCACATTGATCTTATTATTGTCCTAACGTTTGCATTAAAATAAATAGACTTTTTTTTTCCGATGGTAATAAAAATAAACAAAGACAGATGTGGTAATTAGGGTACGGGACGGGTTTTAAGCAGTTTATTCAGCACCTGAGACATTTAATGAAGCTGTATGTAATCGATTATTATAACTGCAAATATTTAGACATTCATACCTTCAGCAACGAACATTAGACTCAAAAAATGTATAGCCATGGAATAAAGTTCCCAATTACAGGGACTTTTTAAAATCGGATTGATTTCCGATCACAAAAATGTTTTCTTCAGCTCAGCAGTCTGTGCAATAACTAACAATATTGTATGAGTGCGATTCTGTTCACGTGTGCGAAGGCAAAATTAAATAGGCCAGTTCACGATTTGCTGTAAACGTCAATTTCCTCAACCCACTCCCTCGTTTTACCCATCCGCTCTCGAAAACAATGGTCATGTCGACTGCTACGATCACAAACTCGTCTACTAGCAGGTTATGAGGCAGCCGTACATGACCGAACTTTTAGTTTGTCATTGATCTTTAGACTGGTTTATGTGAATTTCTACTTTCATTTACTCTCACGCAAATATTAGCCAAAGTGACTGTGACGACAAACGAGATGCTTCGTTTAAAAACAAACCATTATAAGAGATAGCAGGCGGTACCGTACCGGTGCGCTATATCCATGGTTAACAAAGAAGAGAGGAAACATGGGCTCTCTCAAAAGCAACAGTGATGCCATAGCTGCCGCTCAACAGCGAAGCATTATTTATCGTTGAGTACTGTTGGACAGCTACGAAACATATTTTATTTATTGCATGTGATAGCGCCAGATTATGGAAAATATAATCATAAGCAAAGATTAACCTCTAATGACTGGAAGGAACATGAAATAAATAGTGATTTGAGATTATCTAAATTTGTAATAAATTGAACTCAATGTTCAACATCACATTCTAGCAACAAGCCTAGCTGTGAGAGAGAGCTGATGAAGACATGCTCTCCGGCACACGCAATTAAATGCAAAATACACAAAGGCAAAATTTGAGCGAACTTCTTCAGCTGGTGAGAAACTGATGGTTTTCGAGATGATGTACTCTAAATCTTCAAAATGGCAGTTATAAATTGGTATCAATCATGATTTATGGATCGAATCATACACTGAAAGTTAATTTTAGTTTATATTACAAAATCGAAAGTAATACTCACTAATCTATTCGTTGTTTTCAGCAACGAAATTGATTTGTTCTTTTTATGAAGGTACATTCGTAATTAATTGCACGTGCAACTGTCAAAAGCACGAAGCTTTTGTTGACACAGAAAGAACATTCGTACATTGTACGGAAACAATGCAAAGAGCTACGAATATTTTATCACAAATTAAAAAGAAACGTCTCTCTGGTGGTTGCATGAAGGACTGACAGATCTACTTTACCGACTCAAAATGTAATTGACTAAAAAAAGGCGCAATCACGTGGAATTGTCCAGCTTTTTTTTATTGTTTCAGACATGGGTTTCGAACCTGAATATTTGGAAAGTGCTGATTCTACATCCGTGGTTGATCTCACTAGGCCACGCTGACTCGTGAGAGCAACCTTGCTTAATGAGCATGAAGTTATAGCTCACGACAGCGCTTTGATTTTTACTTTGGAATAGATAAATTATTTCTGCCCATACCAGCAGAAACACCATCGTCAATGAGTGCGGTATAAAAGAGAAGCAGCGATTGGCTGGTCATCACGAAGTTCATCTCGTGCATTTTACAAAAAAAGTGTAATGATAGCATTTCACCAGATAAAAAGCATTATGAATGTTTCATACAATATACGAGACATTTGTTCTATGTACAAAATCCATGTTTACGAAACGCGTGAAAGCTACTTTACGAAAATAAATTTTCAGTGTAAGTCCGATAGAAAGAGCTTATGATCGTTTCATTCAACGCGAAATAATTTTGAAAATGTAGAAGTTTTAGACCTATCTACTAACAAATGATTAAAATAGTGACCCCAGATTAAACCGTTCCCTACCCTATTTAAGCTTACTTGCAAAAAAATTCTACGGCCTTGCGAACGGCCTTCCGGAAGTTAACCGGAAAATTCGCCATGGCGGACGAAACCATGCGTGTAGGCATGTTAAAGAGTTCTTTCATCAATTTTATTTATCAATTCCTCCTCAGTTTTCGCGACAAAATTGTTGGAGTAGATCTTACGCGAGTAGTGGGCCGAAACCCCGGCAGTACACCGCGTTTTCGCCCTTAATGTATTTCTTGAGGCAGGCATTTCGAACTATAAATTTCCCCGTTCACGACCAGTCCGGAGCAAAAGAAGAGCGACTTTGACATCCCCTTCTCGCAGACTGCAGCCACAGCAGCACCTTCTTGGGGAACTTGGTGTGTGAAGTAAACTTCACCTCGGAGCACACTTTATTCGCGGGGGAAGTAAAATACGAAGTGTCCTGCCAGTCGTTGTCATCCAGGGTGAGATCGGTCTCGTCGTTCATCACCACTGCCGGAAAATTGAGTTGACCATCTTATTCATCCGCTGCTGCTGCGTCAATGCCTGCAGCTCCAAAAACAGTGGACGTAATTTCCGTACCTTCATGTTTCCCAGGTACTTTTTCACTGTTTAACCGGTTGAAAAGACCTTCCGGCCAATCGCACGCAGTGATGTAGCCTCTTTTCCCTCGGTTCCTCGGCTTCCTTTTCAGCATCCCTTGGAGCTTCTTGTCGCTCAGGGTCGTCTGCCGTCCAGAGCCGGGCTTTCTTCCGATGCTCTGAATGTTGTCTAATAGTTGAGTCTGCTGACTCATGGGTTACTATGATTGATGCTGCATGGGTAGTTTCGTCAGTGCGACTGAAGTTAAACCCATGAAAATTCACCAATTTGTTTCCATTTTTTTAATGTAAACGGTAACAATTCTTAGTCGCTGTAGAGTAGTGTCAAGATGGCTAATCTGGTCAACAAAGGATGGCTTGAGAATGTTGTTTAATAAGGGACACAGACTCTTTTTAAAACACTTAATACTTTTCCGCCATTTTTTTTTTTCATTTTCTGATTCGTTAACTTGGGCTCCAGGTTCTTTTTATCCTTGATGGTGTAGATTTTATTTCCATGAACTATGCTATGAACTTGCGAATGATCAGCCTTGAAATAAAGCGTGTCGAGACATAAATTTTCTATCATCACACGACCTGCTCATGGTTGTAACTGTCATCAAGTCCTCAGTTCCAATAGCCCCTTTCAGAAGCTAGTGCGCAGATGGTTGACCAATTGCTTGCTGGGCAGCTACAAGTAGCACGTTAACAAGAGGATAGTATAGCTGGGACATAGTGACGGGAAATTTACTGGAATAGGAGATGTGTTGACGTTACACATTAAGGTCGGACAAACAAAGCAGTTCGTAAATCACTTGCATGTAGGGAAGATCACGCATTCCCAAAACATCTCTTACCTCGTGGAAGGGTTATCTACATCGGGCCATATGGGAAATCCAATAGTCGTGCTCTGGAGGCAACATTATCCGGGCAATGCCAAACTGCGTGAGCGATGTTATCACAACCGGTTCTGTACCTGCATATATTGCCATCGGCGCGGTAATTTTCTGTAGATATGTGCGAAATGGTTGGACATAAGTCTTGACATCACACGAATGCAACCCGACTTACATCCAGAACCGCGACCTCAACGTAACATTTGGAAAAATGGAACCACCGCAAAAGAGCGTTACTCGTCCAATCGTTTCGCCACCTTTAAAGAGAACTCTGGCATACTAGTGGGGAAAATTCATCGTGTGAAATTCTTCTTTAAAAAATCTGGCCTTATTGTGCGCCTACCTTCTAACTGCTTGGAATTGAGCAATGTGAGAGGACCCATACAAAGAGAGGACCCGACAAACGCACACATCTGCTCCCTTATCGTTGTAAGAAAGTAAGTTGAATTTCTCACTGTTTTCATCGACTGGAGGGCCTCAATAGAACTGAGACTATTCAAGAAGATGAAATAATGGTCTATGGGCATGTCGGAAATTATCCCCAATGCGGAATTGATGACTTCCAGCTCAGAAACATATACGGAACAAGGATCCTGAAGTTAGTTAAAGGAAATGAGTTTGCATTGTAGACACCGAAAGCAGTGGATCCATCAATACGCGACCCATTAGTGAAAATTCTTCTATTGCTATTGACATGTTGGTACATTTTTATAAAAAATGTAGGGAACTTGAATAAGTCGAAGTTGCTGTAGAACTCCTTAAATAGTCTGTTTCATGGAAAGATCATAATCAATGGAGGAATTGTGATACGTTAAGCGACTTATATCGGATGATATATAGTTGAAATAAAGGGTGGAACGGTCAAAAATTGGTCAAACATAAGTGCGTTCTTTGTTTCTTTTTGAAGTTCATTCTCTGAAACACACAGGAAAATGATTTGATTGGGTTTCCAAATTTCCAAATGCGAACTGTCAGGCTTAACGTTTCACACCTTATTAGATGCTACACCAATTTATATTGAGCTGTGTTTCACTTCCAAGTGGTTCTTGAGTTCTCTTGAGGTTTCTCTTTACGATTGCCCAGTATTTTTCAATTGGGCGCAGTTCCGGCGAGTTTGGGGGGTTTTTCTTCTTGGGTACGATTTGCACACAATAGGCGGTATACCATTTCTGCTCCATTTTTCCGTAGTGGCAAGAAGCACGGTAGGGCCATGGCCAAAACAGCACGGAACAACTATTTTCAAGAAAAGCAATGAACGTTTTTGTATTCCCTTGCATAAATATCTTTTTAATTCCGTGTCGGGTATTTTCGTCACTGCGACCAATTTTTAGATGTATTGTGACATATCCCCTTTTTGTTGTTGCTTTAGTTATTTTCAGCATGACGCATCACTATTGATAGAAGTGATCGCCAAAGTCTGGCCTAAAGCATTGTCCCAGGACGGTATAACGCTCCGAATAAAGTGTACTACCATACTGGGGTTTGTTCTCCAAATCTCAAGGGGTTCTAGTAGCCCTTTGTTAAAGAACTTCAGCCTTTTATTGAAAATTGCCGGGCAGTGGCATAACAAGTGTTCCGAATCTTCTCTTTCCATGTTACAAAATCGACATGAATCATCTTGAAGTTTTCCTATCAGCTTCAAGTGATAACGGCTCGACAGTGACCGGTTATAAGGCCTGTATATATTGTTAGATCTTTTTGGTAAGATCTAGTAACTTGCGAGTCATTGAAATGTTTGGAGTAATGAACCGCTTTGATTGCCTAGCTTTGAAAGTGTTGTTCCAGTTTGTCTCCACTTTTAAGCATTCCCAGGCTTTCATCTCCATTCTAAGAGAAGAAGCAGATACACCACAAAAGGGTTCAGGTCCTACAAACGGATGAGACGATCCGAGTCTTGCTAGTTCATCGGCTTTCTCGTTTCCATCAATTCCAGAATGACCAGGAACCCAGTACAAATTGACTTGATTACGACAAGACAATTTCTGAAGTGATTGAACACATTCCCAAACATGTTTGGACGTGCATATTGCTGACTTTAAAGCATTCAGAGCTGCTTGACTATCCGACAAAATGCATATATTTGAATATCTATAGTTTCTGCGTAAGCATATAGCAGAACATTCCAGAATTGCTTGAATTTCAGCTTGGAATACAGTTGGCCACTTTCCCATTGGGATTGAAAAGTTAATCCCTGGGCCAGTTACCCCAGCTCCCACTCTGATTGTTCATTTTTGAACCGTCTGTATAGAAAACAATCGATCCTTGGCGGAGGTTTGGGCCACCTCTTGCCCACGAATCACGCCAAGGATCAATAACTTGATATGAACAATCAAAGTTGCATTTTTTCTCCATCCAATCTTCGTTGTTCATAACTAAGGGATTAACTTTTACAATTTTAAGAATGCTAAGATGTCCTATTAGATCACCTTCTAAAATGTTCGCAAACCTTCTGATCCTTAGTGCGGTCTTTTCAGCTTCTAACTGTATGAATTGATGCAATGGCAACATAAAAAGTAATGCATCCAGTGCCTTCGTTGGTGTAAAGGGCGATACGGTCAAAATTTGGTCAATATCAACTTGACGTATTTCTTTCAATTTTGCATTTAAAAAACCTGAACACCCCTCATTTTGAAGGTGTGTGTGTAGAATGTTGCTCCTATTTTGATTTTGGAATTCACTCTTCAGTTGTTAAAATGCCGTCCAAGCAAGAAGAGCAGCGTATCAAAATTTTGCTCGCGCATCGCGAAAATCCGAGCTACTCGCACGCAAAGTTGGCAAAATCGCTAAAAGTTGCCAAATCAACCGTTACAAATGTAATTAAAGTGTTTGGGGAACGTTTGTCGACAGCCAGGAAGTCTGGATCGGGGGGAAATCGAAAACCGGAAGCCGCTGAGACGACAAAGAGAGTTGCCGGTAGTTTCAAGCGAAACCCTAACCTATCTCTCCGAGATGCCGCAAATAAGCTGGGTGTATCGTCTACAACCGTGCATCGAGCCAAAAAACGAGCCGGACTATCGACTTACAAGAAGGTAGTGACTCCAAATCGCGATGATAAACAAAATACGACGGCCAAAGCGCGATCCCGGAGGCTGTACACGACGATGCTGACTGCGTGGTAATGGACGACGAAACCTACGTCAAAGCCGGCTACAAGCAGCTTCCGGGACAGGAGTTTTATACGGCAAAAGGAAGGGGAAAGGTAGCAGATATTTTCAAGCACACGAAACTGTCAAAGTTCGCAAAGAAATATCTGGTTTGGCAAGCCATCTGTGCCTGTGGCTTGAAAAGCAGCATTTTCATAGCTTCCGGGACTGTCAACCAAGAAATTTACGTGAAAGAGTGTTTGAATAAACGTCTGCTGCCTTTCCTGAAGAAACACGGTTGTTCCGTACTGTTTTGGCCGGATTTGGCATCTTGCCATTACGGTAAAAAGGCCATGGAGTGGTACGCCGCCAACAACGTGCAGGTGGTTCCCAAGGACAAGAACCCTCCAAACACGCCAGAGCTCCGCCCAATTGAGAAATACTGGGCTACTGTCAAGCGGAACCTAAAGAAGACCAAAAAAACTGCTAAGGACGAGCAGCAGTTCAAGGCAAACTGGCTTTCTGCGGCGAAGAAGGTGGACAAGGTGACTGTACAAAATCTGATGGCAGGGGTCAAGCGTAAGGCCCGGCAATTCGGATTTGGAAAAGCGGAAGCCTAACTGAATATTTTTCCTGAATTTTATACTAATTGAACTTGAAAAAGAAATTTAATTTGATTTATTAAATAAACGATTTCACCGATTTACACGCGTTTTCCCTTGACCAAATTTTGACCGTATCACCCTTTACTTCTCATTGCACCGCTAATTGAACAAGTTGCTAGTCTTTGAAGTTTTTCTAACCTTCTTTGTGCAACAGTTTCTTTTGTTTTTGGCCACCAGACCAATGAAGCATAGGTAATCTTGGGTCTCACAATTGCCGAATAAATCCAATGGATCATTTTTGGCCTTAGTCCCCATTGCTTACCAAATGTTCTTTTGGCTATCCATAGAACATTTATCGATCTGTTGATTGTCTGCTCTAAATGAAAGTTCCAATTTAGTTTGCTGTCAAGAAATACTCCAAGGTATTTGACTGTATTTGAAAGTACCAAATGTGTGCCTTTCAACCTTAAGTTCTCAATACAGTATTTTCTCTTCTTTGTAAATGGCACAATAGTAGTTTTAGAAGGGTTTATGTTCAAGCCTTCCTTATCACACCACGAAGATACATAATTTAAAGCACTTTGCATTCTGTTTGCAATGATACAGTCGTATTTACCGCGTACTATTAAGACTATATCATCTGCGAAGCCAACTACTTCAAACCCTAGGGTTTTCAGATTTTTAAGAAGATCATCAACTTTTATAGACCACAATAAAGGTGATAATACGCCTCCTTGTGGACACCCTTTTACAGCTCTAATACTGATGGATGAGCTTCCGAGGTTTATAAATATATTGGTTGACAGTGCCAGTTATCACTAAACATTCATTTTTTAGTCGACAGGTTCAAATAACCTGCCAAACCAAGTATTTTTTCGGGAGCTTTGACATTTTTTTCTGCTTAAACTTATCTTGAACCTTTCTTTCTCCGGTACCTGTATGAAACTCTTGACCTGAAAGCTGCATTAAACCAGTCTTGACGTATATATCATCTTTCTTTGGCTGTTGTGTTTTGCTTATCATCTCGATTTGGTGTCACTGTAACCTTGTATGTTGAAAGTCCGTCTCGTTTTTTTGCTCTTTGCACTGTTGTGTGGAACTTTCCCAATTTGTTGCCGATATCTCTGATAGAAAGGTTTGGATTGCGTTTGAAAATGCTGGCAACTATTTATTCCGGTCACTCCGGCTCCTTGGCTTCCTGGAAGTCGTCAGCTGTTCTCCGAACACTTTTTTAACATTCGTCACAGTTGATTCGGCAATAATAAGTGCTACACTGATATATTTCTCATCACCAGGAGGCTCTGAGAGTAGACAGCACTTTTTTTGCTAGAACAAAGTTGTTAAGATAAAGAATTGATAGTTCCGTTAGCACACGGCAGGCTGTGAAAATTGAATAGAAGTAGTTTTTAAAATTGAGCGGAGGGCATTCTGAGGTAGTATTTCGAAACAGGCACACAATATTTTGCCAAGCATCCCCATGTGGAGTAGATCAAAGCAGGAACGAATGCACCACCTTGACTGGCAAAAGAATGTGCGCTTGATCGTGCTCATATACTACCGATAGCTGAAATGGTTCTAACGAACTGTCTATTCACACTCCTAAATCACCTACATGGGAGAGAAACTATCTCCCGCTCATTTGGGTTTATTTTTGGTATATGACTTCTGCTTTACCTAACATCCACTCGTCTAAATGCTTTCTCACAGTTATAGATTAAGAACTTTCGATAACAGGTACCATTTAGCATTAGTATGATTCTGTGGCAAGTACAATCATACCCTTTTTTGCCCAGGGAGTCGAGAAATTTTCCTTAACGAAAAATTCCTAGACCAGACTGGGAATCGAACCCAGTCACCTCCAGCATGATATTGCTTTGTAGCTGCGCTTTGACCGATTGAGCTTAAGGAGAACTTACGGTTAGCTCTTACGGTTACTGTTATTAGATAGTGACAGGGTGGTATAGCTACACCAAGGATCGGATGCGTCAGCTGTTACCGGTTGATTAATTTATTTTTAATTGAACCCCGCTACCTCCAATTTTTTGCAAGCTTTTGAGAGTAGGTTTGATTTTGTTCCGACGCAGACCCGTGGAACTAACGGGTGGCAATTAAAATTTTGGAATTTTTTCGAGGCCTCTATGCTCAACAACAAACGAGCTCAGAGAGAAATAAGAGTGTGTATGCGTTAGCTCTTTCTCTCCTCTTTCTGATAGTATTTTTTGTTTTGTTTATGCTTGCTCAGTTTTGCTCAAAATGCCGTCGAAACAAGAAGTATTTCGCGAGCGCGTTGTACAGTTCTACGACCTGCACAGAAATCTCGGCAAAACGTATACGGTACAACATTTTAAAAGCGAAAATGTTGTGACTTCGACTGTTTACCATATCCTAAGATCCCCAACAACTGCTCGCAAGCGAGGTAGTGGAAGACCAGCCAAAATTATGGACGCAAAAGGACTTCGTTCTCTTTCTCGTGCCTTCAACAACAAGGATTCACTGAGCCAACGGGATGCCGCAAAAAAGTTCAACTGTTCTCACCAGTACATCTGCAAAACATTGAAAATTGTCGGAATAAAGTGCAGAAAGAAGACACTAGCCCCGGAATATACTGATGCACAGATTTCAACGCTGAAATCCCAATGCCGTTGGTTGATTAAAAATTATTCCGAAAAAAGTTTTGTTTTGGACGACGAAAGCTACTTCCCTCTTTCGAAGACGCAGATTCCCGGAAACGGTCGATACTATTCAACGGATAGTTCTACTACACCTCCGAACATAAAATATAAGTTTAAACATAAGTTTGAACAGAAAGTGATGCTGTACATTGGCATTTCCGAGAAAGGCATTTCTAAGCTATGGTTCAAGCCCTCTGGTTTGGCAATCAATCAAGATGTGTACCAGAACGAATGTTTGAAGAAAATTTTGATCCCGGTTCTACAAAAACATCATGCTGATGGACAATACGTGTTTTGGCCGGATAAAGCGTCATCGCATTACGCCATAAAAACACAATCGTTCCTGAATATCCATTCGATCCCATTTGTACACAAAAATCACAACCCGACAAATCTGCCTCAGTGTCGCCCAATCGAAGATTTCTTCGGGGTTTTGAGTTCCTTGGTGTACAAAAATAACTGGAGAGCCACGAATTGCAAACAATTGATTGGTAGAATCAAGAGATGCATTCGCAAAGCTGACATGGAGGCCGTACAACGCTCCTGTTCCGACATCAAACGGAAGCTTCGCCGAACATCCGATTACGGACCGTTTTCAAATGTTCACTTATTTTTTTTCAACAATGGACAATGTATCATTTATTTCAAAAAATCCGATCTTCTTCAACTATGTTTGTCTTTTTTTGACAGCTTGAGAAAGAAATTTCAAAATTTTAGTTACCACCCGTTAATGGGCTCCCTTTTAGCAGGGGCGTGTTCCTTCAGAAATTCACTCTCATCGGTGACGTCAGCGTCCAGTTCGTCGGAAGGCAAAATCAAAAACATTATCAGTCTCAACAAATTTTGGCATTATCAGTCTCAACAATTTCGGACTTGTAGCGAGTCCGACGGTGAATACGTCTTTCTCCCATCTACCATTGTTACTACATGCAATTGTCTGCATTCCAGAAAATCACGAGTAGACGAGACAGAATTCGGAAGGCACCCCTTACCTTCCATAACGTATTCACACATAAGGCTCGCTGCAGAAACCACACCATGTATTTCCACATCTCGAGATGGTATGTAAACGTAATACTCTGCATTATAACCTGCGGCGCTAGCAATATTATTTAAAATTTTATACGTACAGTAACATGCAGGTGGTTTTGGTTGACCTGATGAAAATCAGTTCCAGGATAACGACGCGTTCACAGAAAGCCAAGGGTCTTCACTTTCTGCCGAAAGTAGACAACCCAAGGTGAAGCAGAAGGCGGCCTAAATATATCTTTGGGAGGCCAGACACCCCCCGTAGAATCATACATTCAAATAACAAATTCAATAAAAAAAAACATTAAATAAATACATTAGGCATATCAGATGATTTTTTTGGAATTCCCTATGCCAAACTTTTCCAGTATATGGGAGAAAAATACACAATCCACTAACAGACGAGTGGAAACAAAAACAAAAATGTGCTACTTGCTCTTAAGCTGCTATTGTTTTGGCTTAGCCTTTGCGGGTGCGGCACTGGCTGCTGTTGTTTGTTAACCTTTATTTCTATCCTTTATCGGCTGGTGATGAATACCACATCTGTCGGCCTTGACCGGGAATGCCTGCTTCTCTTTAGGAACGCTCGGGTGGATTTCGTCACTTGTCCACTAATTTTTCCAATAATTCAGGTTTGAAAAAAAAAAACGTAATACGAAATTTAATACGAAAACCATTTTTTTTTTACTAAATTAATTCTTCTCAAGTATGTTCTTTGACACTTTTGCAAAAATGGATTTGAATTTCACCCTCGCGCCCAAACTTTGGACCTTTGACATAACTCCTGCCATCAAGGTTTGGACAAGCTTCACACCTCTGGTCTTATAAGCTTTTGTCCACTACTGCTTGAAGTTTTGAACCGATTTCAACTCTCCTCTCGTTGTCCGACAGTCAGCCTTCATTATTTATTTTTAAACTAGTTCATTTATTTGGGCGGCTCAATTGCGTTGGCTTTACGGAGCCGATAATTCATTGATTTTTGTATAACGTAATGGCTTAATACTAGGATTAGTAGGACTTGGGCCGTTTACTCGCGGTTTACCCGAGGTTAAAATAGGTGACATTTTTTTTTGGGATGGGTTGGAAAAAGGAACATGGAAATAGGATTCTGTAATCTCATCAGATAGTTGTCGCCAGCACAATAACTTGGTGCGGAATGGTCAGGGCTCCCTTTTGTATTCGGCCGGATGTGGTAACCATTGGGCAACGATGAGACTCCTCGAGATGTCGGATCAGAACAAACACAAACTAATGAATAAAGAAAACCAAAAACACAAGCAGATTAAATTTTTATACTAGACATTTGAAGAAACACATAAATCGATTGCATATAGCACAGATCGCAAGATCCTAACACATCTCTTATAGGAACATAAGGTTGTCTTCCTTGGGCCTCTAGGGTATTCAAAAGTCTTATTCTGGTGGCGTAATTATCCGTGCATTGCCAGACTGCGTGATCGATGTCATCATAACCGTTTCCACACCGGCAAAGATTGCTGTCCACGAGGTTAATTCGAAAGAGATGTGCATCTAACTGGTAGTGGTTGGACATAAGTCTGCTCATCACACGGATGAAATCACGGCTAACGTGCAGATCCTTAAACCACTCAATGAAACAATAGGAATGATGGAATGTAACAGCCGTCCTAGATTTCCGGTGTCCCAATCGGATTGCCAACTCGAAAGGGTACTCTGACGTAGTAAATGGTAAAATTCATCGCGTGAAATTTGTCTATCATACAAATCACCTTCCTGGGCGCCCACCTTTGCGAGCGAGTCCGCTTTCTCATTGACTGGGATTGAGCAATGTGAAGGGACCCATACAAAGGTGATCTTTCGAACAGCACACTCATCCCAAGTAACATTTCAAGTTTTATTAATTCCTACAAGGGTATTATAAAACAACATTCATAAAACCCTGGTCAAGGCATATTTGTCTTGATTGCTTCCCCCAAAACCTCATAAAGACAAAAATTTGCCTATTTGGCCCACCCTGGCAGAGGTTCTGAAGGGTATATTTTAGACGCAGTTCTAGATCGGATTAAGACAAAAAGATTTTATTATAACCGAATTAAAAACCACTTGAAAACCAAAGGTAAACTGCGATAAAATCAGTATGACATTTATAAAAACCTGTTTTGTGCAACTTCCTCTATATGGTAGCCAAAACCACTCAAAACAGTTTTATTCATATTTTAATTGTATACATAAATTTCATTCAGTCTCAATAAATTCATTTCGGCAAAAAAAAAAAAACTTATGATTGAAGAAAAAAATTACCCATGGCAAATAAAACGTCAGTATTTTCAAAGTGAAATATTTATCTCAGCTTGATATATTATAATTTCTTTCAAGTCTCAACCTATAGTGCCGAAATTTTAAGTGCCACATAAAATTCATTGTGTAAAGTGCCTCAAAAGTGCTGAAAAAATCAAAGCGCTTGCAAAATACGTTGTAATTTCTAATTAGTTTTTATTTGGCATAAGTGTAATTCTTCGTTGAAGTTAAATTTTTTGCTCAATCACTCTTATTTAATACAATTATTATCACACATTATCTGCCGTATAACAATAAACCATGTCAAATTAAATCTATCATAATATGTGGAAATTATAAACCTGCACAAAGATTGGAGTAAGAATAGCAGCGGCATTGACATTGATTTTTCATGAGCCATTATGAAAATGCGGTTTTGTTTTCAAGAAAGTACTCATAAATAAATTTTGTTTTGATATGACATTCATGAAAATAATGTTGAGGCTAAACTAATTCTTGCAAAGCTGTTTTGCTATATGTAAGACCGTTTAGCTGTCAAACAGCTTTTATGGTGACCAAGCTGCTGCCAGAAAAGAGGTTTGACAGTTCAAGATACATCAGTTCAAGCTACAAGCTACATAGTTTGCAGAAAGAAAATTTATTCGGAAGAGAACGAAAAAATGCCGTACAAAATAGTGCAGACGATTGAACGAGGCGAAACATGCTTTATGATTATTCCATCTGGATGGGAGTAGAACGGAATCCTGTATTGGCAAAAAAAGTGCAGTGGCAAAGCTATCGCTTGAAGAGTTCTCCGTTCCATCCCCAAAGTGAATGCTGAATAAAATTGGCCAAAGTTCGTCTTTGGAGCTTCTATAAATTTTGAGTGATAATCTGAGTGGCTTTGAAATATTTGAACAAACTTTCTCAATACTGGATTTGAGACCATGATGCCAATATTGTCCTCCAGCGATGTTTTGGATTGATACATTCTGTGGAGATTTCACAAGAGTACGAGGATCTCGAGGAAGAACATTAGAAAGACGAGTGTTAAGAATGCTCAATAATGCGTTGTGTTTGATATTAAAAGTAACAGCCCAAATTCGAAGAGCGGAAAGTAAATTGATGTTTTCTAGCCTTTCATTTTCTTCATTAGAAAAGTCATGTTCTTCGTCTTCATAGCTACTTGGGCAGTCTCCAACACTTCGAGAATTATTTTCTTGATCATTCTGATTTCCGGACTTGTCACGAAAATGATGAATGCTAAAATTATCATAGTCCGTAACCGACTTTACCGAAGGAACAGCTTCTCCGATAACTTTGAATTCAAATAATCCAACAGCTCCAAGCGGCTCTGCTGGTGGTGGAACGGTGCGGCCATTGTCAACTGACTGATGTTGTGGTTTTTTCAACGAGCCTAATTGATGGGTAGTTGGCAAAACACCATTCAGAATACTCAAGAAATTTTGCTAAATTTTTCGCTTAAACATGCCACTTGATTTCACTTTTCTTAGTTTGTTGGTATGCGAATCCATCTTTGTTTTAATTTATTACGACAACATTGGCAAAACATCTTATCATACACTTTATGTAGCTCAAAATGCTACAATAAATGCTTTATGCTCTCGTCATAAGCCAAATGGCTTAATGATCGTTTTTGTAATGATAAAGCGTGTTTATGAAATATTTTATCATGACTCTGTTAAACAAATATGAAGGAGCTTTATTATTGAATTATTGACCGGTTTTATGAGGGGATAGATTTCCTCTTCAATTATTTTTAAAACCTAGACTTTTTTTGACTTCACCTTTCTGCTGGATAAGGTTATAAGAACATCCTGAAGTAAAATAATAAACTATACATCTTTTGCATCATTGAAAGCTGCTTTTAAACAAAATAGCATGTGCATGGCAGTAATGAAACCCTAATAAATGAGAATAAAAGCTAAACGGCAGTAGGATTGTTACTTGGGATCTGTTCCCTAAGTTTTGAAAGGAAATAAGATGAAGGTTTACTAGGTTTCATCGACCGAATGGCCTCAATCGAATTGAGGCTGTCCGAGAAGATAAAGTAATGGTCTGCGGGCATATTGGAAATCATCCCCAACGCGAAGTTGATTGCTGCCAGCTCAGCAACATAAACACAACAAGGTTCCTGAAGTTTGTGGAAGGCGCTAGAGTTTTCATTGAAGACACCGAAGCCAGTGGATCCATTGAGGTGAGACCCATCTGTGAAAAACCTTTTTTCGGAATGGACGTGTTGGTACTTTTCAGTAAAAATACGCGGAATAATAATAGAACGAAGTTGATCCGGAATCCCATGAGATACTTGATTCATGGAAAGATCATAATGAATTGAGGAGCTGCTATAGGTGAAGTGAGCGCGGGTTGGAGTATAGCAGGGAAGACACATATCCGACGATATGTAGAGGTGGTAAATTCTCATAAATCGAGATTGTGTGTTCAGCCCTAACATTTCTTCAAAATTGTCTATTACAAATGAGTTTTTCACTTCATATTTGATTAATATTCTAAGCGAAAGCTCCAAGAACCGATTCTGGAGGGGTTTTACACCTGCCAGAACTTCAAGACTCATGTTATGCGTTGAGTGCATACAGCCAAGAGCAATACGCAGACAACGATATTGAATTCGTTACAATTTTATAAGGTGACTTTTTCTTGCCGAGAGAAAGCAAAAAGAGTTATACTCTAGAAGAGAGAGAATAGTTGTTTTATAAAGAGAGGTCTCCCGGACGAGCACCCTACCATGTGCCACAAATTTAATGGAAAAAGTTGATCCTTTTCTGGCATTTTTTCTTCAAATACGTAAAGTGGGCATTCCAAGTGCACTTTGAATCAAACCAGACCCCAAGGTATTTGAAAGATAACGATTGGGTAATGTTTCTGCCCAAAAGAATAAGCTGCAATTGGGCTGGATACCGCTTTCGAGTAAACTCTAAAAGTTCAGTTTTCTGCGGAGCGAATTCGATCCCTAGATTCCTAGCCCAAGAAGATAGGTTATCTAGGGAATTTTGCAATAGTCCTTGCAAGTTAACGGCATGTGAGCTTCTTAAGGAGATAACACTGTCGTCAGCAAGTTGTCTTAGCGTGCATTGTTCTGCCAAACAATTGTCAATATCTTTGACATAAAAGTTATAAAGAAGGGAGCCTTCATTATTACCAAACATGTCTCGATCGGTTGGAGTTCGGTACAGTTTGGAAGGTTAATGTCACGAGGTACCACAATTACATTATTTTCCTCGCACCATTTTTTCGTCACGGTTGAGTAGTGGCAACATGTCAAATCGGGCCAAAACAGGGCGTTTTGAGAATGCTGCTTTAGATATGGCAATATCAGAATCAGAAATTCACTGACAACTTCGTTCGAGCCGGTGGAGATTTCGGTTTTTTTTACCGCTTAAGTGGTCGATTGGGTACCCTGGTATCCACAAAATTCAAATGATTGTAACTCTGGCAATTATTGACCGATTTCAATTCTTAAGGCAATGGTGGATGCAGATACTCATCTGTATACAATTGAATTCATCTGGTTTGCGAAAATCCAGGGTTTTGGGGCTATGATCCAGTATGGAGCCACTATTTGGGAATATTAATTGTTTTTCCGGGGATGGATGTAACAATCTGTGAAGTAATGCCTATAAACTATTTCAATTCCATTGTAGCCCATATGCCGACTTGTTTCCCTAACAATCATTCTGTAACACGTGCCCATAGGGTCTATAGTGGTCATGGACATATTTAGAAGGAAATGCTGGCAATATGCGTAAACAATATTCCGGATCAGGTTTCCGTGGGGCCTCCAGTGGCCATGAGCATAGTTCAAAGGAAACCCTATCAATATATGTATCAACATTTATGAAATTTCTCCGAAAAAGGTTTTGAGAAAACAGATGAGTTTGAAGGTTTTGAAGACGAATTTTAACATCCAGCAGGCTGAGCAGCGATCTACAATCAATGTTGTCTTGTAGAATATCCTCGATAAAGCATGCCTTTGCCATGTTGCTTCTCGACTATTTAGAGTGGTTTCAGGTGAATGAGCTTGTATAACTTGGCAAATTGATTGGATCGAAGGGCGCATCGGATGAATTTCAAAAATCATTGAACTCAAGTACAGTTCCAAAATATGCCTCCATAAAAAAAACGAATGACGAAGACATCAATTGGTAGTGGATGTCCCACAGTGATCGAAAAAGCCTTTTTCACGGCAAAATTAATAACACCTAAAAGCTACGTTTCCGAATCATGGAGTTTTCTACAAAGTTGTACTTGAACAAGTTTGCCATATTGTTATGATAATTTTGTAGTTCCAAACTTTACCTTACCTTTATATTGGCTTTGTTTGTGTACAGTACAGTATTCAGTTTTGAAAGAATACATATTTCCATTGGTGTGCACATATACACACGGCAAACCTCAATACAATTTATGAAACGTATGTTTTTATTCATCTACTAGTGCCCCTAGGATATTAAAATAGACAATGCTTGTGCACTGCTATTTTACTATATTGCTGGCGGAGCTATTTTGCTGGTGCTGGTGTAGTTTGAAGACCGTTTTTTTTTCCCAAAATGAGAAACAAAAAAGTTATAATAAAAAAAACTCATTTTTAGAGACACCCTAATTTAAAGCAGAAACATAGCTCTATCATGGTCGAATGAAGAGAAAGAATAAAAGTGTCTTTGACAAAGTTGCTTGAAATTATTTCTCCTACAAACTTGCCTTTGACATCACCCTTTTATTGTATATTGTTTAAAAGTTAGCAACAAAGTTTGGAACTACAAAATTATCATAACAAGATGGAAATTTTTTTCAAGTACAACTTTGTAGAAAACACCATGATTCGGAAACGTAACCCTTAGGAGAATTTCGCCGTGAAAAATACTTTTTCGATCACTATGCGTCATCGTGTTTGCGATGAACTATAACTATATTAACATGAGTTTATTCATTTGCGTATTTTCGATTTCTGGCCAGGTTTTTGCTTTCGTCACTCTTCAGTGCGACTAGGCCAATGTTGTTCTCAACTCTACATATATGCTAATCCTATACAGCTGTATGTTTAAGCGTCAACATCAACCGCATAGAAACGACGGGTGCAGATATAGTAATAAATAACTAGCACTTGTTGATTATGACAAACAAGTGAGACCACGCACCGGTGCTGCACAATCTAGCTTGTTAATTGCCAATCACGGGAGGTTTATATCTTTCCTCTCAAATTGGCGAAGGCAACATATTATTCTAGCTTAAATACAACTCACCATCCACAATCATCTATGTCAAAATAATGTTCACTAAATATTTAAACTTGCAATAAATTTTCCAAAACGGTGGAGCGCAAAAATTTCGAAGGACATGAAGGACAATAATGGATTAGATGAGACAACAATACACTGAACGAAATATATAAGAGGACAACCGAAAAATTGCAATACTTCAAAATTGAGTTTATGTACGCAAAACTTATGTTTTCCAGTTTTGTGTGTTTAATGTCATCTCTCGTTTACTCTACATTTTCGGTGATGACTTGTCCTTCAGCACGGGGTATCGACTCTTTTCATCTGCTTAAAAAGAAATAACTATAAAGAAACTCTGATTGTTTTGCGTTCACTGGTCTCGTAAGTTGTTAAAACAAATATTACAATTGTTATAATATCACACTCTTCTATTCAACTTATATTTTGATCGAAAATTTGAATTTTCATATTTATTATGTGGTTTTCAGAAAATGCCGCAATCGACCACTCTCTCAGAATTTGAGCGCGGAGAAATTCAGGCCCATCGTGAAAATGGACTGACAATCCATGAGATCGCAAGCAAAATAGGAAGAAACAAAACGGTGGTACAGAAATTCGTGAAATTGGGTGAGAAATATGCGACCATAAAAAGAAAACGGCGGTATCAAAACGCGTAAAACGTGAAATTAAGCGATTGGCAATCAATCGTTGGCTTTCTCCAGGTGATATCAATAAGGAATTAAATCATACAGTGTCTAAACGTTGTGTGCAGCAAATTTTAAGCAGTGATATTAATACCAATTATGGTAAAAGTGTTATTGCCTTATTGCCTCGATATAAAATAGCAAGATTGGAATTTGCAGAAAAGCATCAATTCTTGGAAAAAGAGTGGGAAAATGTGGTCTTCAGCGATGAAAAGAAATTCAATTAAGATGGACCGGATGGATCCACTAACTGTTGGCAGGATATAATACGCGAAAAGTAACAAAGGGAATCGAGAAATTTTGGAGGGGGCGCTCTGATGATCTGGGCAGGTTTTAGTCTTGCTGGAAAGTATGTGCAGCTCTTGGACGAAGTTTTGATCCCATTCACTGAAAATATTATGAATGACAACCTGATATTTCAGTAGGACAATTCCGCTTACCATTTTGCGCGTAACACGAAATCGTTTCTTGCGAACACTAACATTCCTGATCTCAAATGGCCAGCATGTAGCCCAGATATCAATCCAATCGAGAACGTTCGGGGCCTACTTTTCCGAAGAGTTTTCAAACTTAGGCATATGTTTGACATCCTTCTCCAAACTCCGAACTGCTATTGTCCAAGGATGGAGCAAGTTGGGCAATGATGAAGGAACTCGTGCATAACTTCAATGTTGGGACGACTTATGTAGGTCATTAAAAACAAGGGAGGAGCAACGCGTTATTAATTACTCTTAATTTCATGCAGTAAACTATGTTTTTGTTGAAATTTTAACTTTACTCTTATACCTATTTGCTATGAAAATTTTTAATTTATTTGCAATAATTAATTTAAAGTTGGTATTACTAATCAATCAAACCAGTTAAACGATGTTTAAGTAAATTCTAGTATATTTACCTACAACTTAGAGCATCATTAACGGTGGGCAGCAGTAGCGCTGCTATTTCAGAAGCGCTGCAGCGCTCTCATTTTAGTTAAGCCACCCTTCTCCACACCGGTCGTTGCTATAGCGGTGATCAATTTAGTAACCCTATTCCGTACCGGTAGAGAGGTAGAAGTAATCTTTTTTTATTATAAACTAGCTGACCCGGCGAACTTTGTTCCGCTCTATCCAATTTTATGATTTACATAACTCCGAGCATTCCTGATTTACTTTTTCTTAAGTAACTGCAACCCGAGCAGGAGATTACAACTCATGAATACCCAATTTTGATCTTGATAACTGGCCTTGGCATAAAAAAGCTTAGATTAAGAGGTAAAATACGCAAAATACCTAAGAATTGCAAGCAAATATCTCTCGAATACCAAAACTTGTTATTTTGGATACCTGGGAATATCTGAGAGGTACTATTTTGGTATTGTTTTACCTTAATTTGGTATTCGCATAACATTGTGGAAACCATTTTATGGTATTAGCCTCAGGTATTTAACTTTTTAATCTGAGCTCATATATACCAAGGGCAGTTATCGAGTTATTCGGTCCTGCTCGGGAAGCCAGGCTTTGCTTATTTGTCCCCTTAATTCTACACACTACCAAAATCTCATGTAAATTTCTGTCCCTGAGACCGACACATGCAAGCGTCCTTTAGCGCATAATAATGTGTTGAAAGAGATGAGAAAATAAATTCAACCGAACACATCTTTTGTCGAATTGCGTATGTTTCAGTTTCAGCGAAGTTCATTCGCGATCGATAACATATTACGAAATTCAAATCATCAACATCCTTATTTTTCGCTGCCAAAATGGCACGTGCACTTAACCAATCAAGGTTCTTCTAATTCTGATCAATGTTTTGGAAAACACTCGTAATGAGTTCTTCTTTCGTCGTTGTGAAATGAGAAATTCGGCGGGTACCTCAACTGGTACTTCTCCATTGCCAATCGCCAACAATTGATTCGACATTTTCATCGTATTCGTAGGAAAGTCGAAAATGGTAAGTGTCATCGATTGCGTGAAACACGACTCGAATGCATACAACGATAACCAGTAAGATACGTACGAGAAAGATAGAGGAATCGGAACAGGCAAATGTTTGATCAACTCTGTAGTGCTCAAACTTCATAAAATATTTTCCGATTCAATATAATAAAGGAACATTCCACTGGAAAATTAATGTAGTTTCATATCTCGGTAACATATTTGGCCATGGTCCCCGGAATACCATTGGACGTCATTAGAACCCTCTACAGCTCCATTCCTAGGCGGATTGAAGCCGTCCTTGGAGCGGATGGAGGACCAACCCTCTACTAATAAAACCTGCTCTTCCCTATACTCAAACGAAATAAAGCTTGCTTATCCGGAACCAAAGCTAAATGAATTGACCCTCAGAGGTATAAGGAATCTGGATCGTGCATCTTATAGTCCTATTTTGTGGTTAAATCGTAATTGATCCTTACTATTGGTTCCCCCAAAAATGTTCCGGGAGTGGCCAATGTAGCCAATGGCTTTCTCAAGTCTATCAAAATCATAATTTTAAAAAATCATGAACATAGAGCTGCCGCACGGCATGTTTTGGGTTAAAATCGGAAATGGCCTATACTAAAGGTTCCCCCGGGGAAGTTCCGGTGGTGCCGAGAGTGGTCAATGTCAAAGCCTTCTGTAGTTTATCACTATCAAATTTATGAAAAAATAATGAAGATAGAGCTGCCGCACGTCATGTTTTGGGAAAAATGCCTTACTGGTCCCAACTACAGGTTCCCTCGGGGACGTTCTGATGGTTCGGGAGTGGCCAATGTGGCCAAGGATCTACTTTTAAGTTTATAATAAGGTTGGTGATGAAAAACCAAGAAGAAAGAGCTGTCACATGTCATGTTTTGAGTAAAATTAAGAGTTAACCACATCCAGGACCCTTTATCAGAACCTGTTTCAAGGAAATGGCCATATCTTAGTCAATTAAGGGCCGATTCATGTTATCAACAATTCATTCGCTTGATCAATATTTTGTCTTTACGTGTATTTCCTGAAAAAAAAAAGTTTGACAACGGCATGTTGTATAAAATCTCATCACAAATTCCACATGTGCCTCTCCGGAAACCCGGAACAACTACGATGTCTGGGGACCATGGCAGATTATGTTGCCAAAATATAAAACTACATAAATTTTCCAGTCGAATGCTACTTAGCGAAATTAAATCGGATAATATTTCATGAAGTTAGAGCACTCCAAGTTGATCAAAAATTTGCCTGTCCCGACCATATTGTCCGTCCCCTGTATGTACATATTGAAAATCTATCATTTTCGAAATTTTCATTTTTCCTATAAATTTATCCAATTTTCTTTTTCTATAAATGTTCCTTGAGCGTAGCCGAACAGAACACAAAAAAGACAACTTAAATCGGACAATCCGTTCTCGAGTTATGCGCGGTCTTACGTATGCCACTCTGTTTTATATATATAGATCATTTTTTTGTACAGGCTCAATCGAACCAACTTTACAGAGCTAAGTTTTCATTTTTATATACATCAGTTATTTTAAAATTAAAGGGGGATACATTTTCGAGTAGATCCATTTTTACGAGAATTGAGTAATATATCCTTGAGAGAAAAAGGGATAGTATATAATTGTACTCAAAAATTAAGTAAAATGAAACGGGAGTGTAATATTCTTTTGTCTCCTGAAAACGCGTGTATTTTGCATTCAATCCACCACTCTGCCTCTGTTCGCATTTGTTGTTTGAAGCTCGCACATAAGAGTTCAAAGAGCATCAGCAGCTTCTTGAAGACAAACTTCTTTGTTTTACATCCGAGTGCATCAAAAAGTGTCCGGGTAGTCCACAATTGTGGGTGAAGTGAACATTTTTCGTATTTTATTGTTTTAATTTTTATTAATATTTATTTTTATTAGAATTTATTAAAGCACTTTAACATTTATGTGGCATTCGTGTGGAGACGTTATTTTATTATGAATTTATACATTTCTCGAATAGTTCATGATTAGGGCCTAAAAGCCATTTGTAAACAATGACTTTAAACGTTGATATCTCACGACTCACGAAAATCCGACTATATCCAGCTACTCCATATGCTAGAACTAACATTCTCTTACGAAATGCTGCTTTCATTTCACGAGAGAAATTTAAGATTCAAAAGAAATCTACATTTAAAGTCATTGTTTACAAATGGCTTCTAGTCCCTTAACATGAATTACTAGAGATTTTTTGAATTTATCAATTGAAATGCATAATTTTGCATAATGTTGATTTATGCATTATATGCAATGCATATATGTAAAATATGCAATGGAATGTGTCTATTTGATATATTATTATCAATGTATAAACCTGATTTTTCATTCTAATGACTGGATAAATCGAATATGGTTTTAGCATAGAAATTATGCTATTTAGTATATTTGTTTTTCTCCGTGTACCAACCGCTTCACGCGCTGCAATCGGGCTGCTAAATTTAGCACCCGACTCTTCCCGAAAGCCTCGCTGCTAGTTTGGGAGCGCGTTCAGCAGCGACCGGTACGGTGGTGAGTGATGATAGAGCGCTGCTAAACGGGGTTCTATACCCCACCGCTAATGATGCTCTTAGGTAACAGAAACTATAAACGGAACGTAAGACTTTTGAGCCTTGTAGCTATATTTATT
Source organism: Aedes japonicus (assembly GCA_034211315.2). Lineage (NCBI taxonomy): Eukaryota > Metazoa > Arthropoda > Insecta > Diptera > Culicidae > Aedes > Aedes japonicus. The sequence continues at coordinate 54,736 of JASCZW010007605.1, forward strand.
CCACTCAGTGTATGCCCAGACCATTTTTTAAGCAGCGTGTACAGAAAAATGGGTGCTATGACGTAGACGCTAAGATTTTAAGAACCAGTTCGGGAGATCCAAAATCTTCTTTCCAAAGTAGGCTGTTTTGATGCTCTCCAATCAGCATAAATTTTTGAAACATATATGTTTTATTCGTGCCTTAAACTAGATCTGAACGTAGAAATTCTTACTGTGGCCCTAAATTTTTCGGGTTTAGCTTAACCTACGAAACCTAAAGCAACGTAAGATTAAAATGGAAACAGTTACCCAGTGCACAGAAAAACTGAAATTTTCACTTCAATCATCATACAGAAAGAAATAGAAATTACATAGTTAACGTACAGTTAAACCTAGACAAAACATCGCATGGAAACATCGCCAGTCATTTGAAACTACTAGGCGGTTATGAAGAGAAAACTGAATGTAAAGTGTGAAGCATCAATACAATAGCTCAAATAACCAAAATAATGGACGAGACCTTTGTACGCCTTTTGATGGCTCCGATTAAGAATAAAGTTCGGTAATTGCTTCCAAAACACAAAGAGAAATTCTGTTCGATTATGTTTTACTTTTGATGAATTTTTAACGTTTTTTTTCACTTTATTTGTTTAACAAATAAAAAAAATAACTACCAGAAAAATTTTAGTCAGTTCAAACGAAAAAGTATTGCTCCCAGAAAAAAATATGGGTAGGACGAAATAATTTCGTAAGCTACACCCTAGTAAATTGTTGCGTGGCTCAAAACATAGATGGCGCGCTGATTATGACTAATGCCGTTTCACGCAGAACGTACCAATACGCGGAAGTTCGTTGAAGCAGGCACTTGGCATACAACAGAAAGATCTAGAGGCAGATCTCATACAGGCTTGGGGTTTTCTCGGTCATTTTCGTTTGCGTAGCGGTTGGTGAGCAGAACGCGCCGAAGAAGAAGAGTTCTTGAATATATTTCCAAGAGGTAGTAATTGAAGTAATGCAGTAGTAATTACAGCTATACAAATTATTGTTCTTCGAGAATTGGCACGCTACAAATAGTAATGTATGTAAAAAAGGGGTGCTATTGAATACGGGACATGAATTTACATAACCTTTGTTGAACAGCAAGGCCTGCTCCAACAGGCGGAGCGTCTGGGACGAGGAATCTTTCGTCGACCTGTCGGAGTAGTGTTGGAGTGCGTTTTGTCTGGCTCCCGAGAACCGGAGCAGATTTCTTTTTCCACCGCAACGAAACGGGCGGGAGTCAACCCGAACGTTCGTCTGACATGTGCCGTTACGGCCGTGTCCCGTAGCATCCATCAACATATGCTACGTTTCCGACCAACAATCAAAAGATCGCAACTGTCGCCACCACCCCTCGTTATGTGGAAGCACTAAACCCGACCGAGTTTTACCGAAACCATTCCCGTCACGTTCATCATCTCACAGTATCGGTAACCCTTTGCTCAGGTATGTTCACTAGTGTAATGGCCATTCACTTTACCCGTACAGTATGAGAAAAGTCCCGCATAAGGACCGATTGAAGAGAGTGTAAAGATGAGAGATAGAGGTTATGAACTGAAAATGGAGAATAGGTAGTAGTTAGAATAAAGTTGAAGAGTAAATCGAGCAATTTCGAATAAAGAGATCTTTTCCGTTACGTTATCCCCAAGACTTTGAATCGCGTTGCGTATGGATTATCCGTTTTGTAGTTTACCTAAAGTTTCCGTTATCGATACTCCTCGGTACACCTCAATACTTCTTAATTATCGGTCGTGATATTTGGGATAAAAAAGGTATCTTTTCGTGAAGCGATTAATCGAAATCAGAGATTTAACTGTCTCTCGCTTTCACATCCGCAACCGTACCAGACTTACCAGACCATTGCATCCATGCTTTTTAATAGTCGGGCAATTCAACTGAGGTGCAGTCTCTCCTAGGAGAGGCAAACCAATTGAGTGCGTTACCGATCAGAACTAGTGTTATTGCACAGAGAACCACATAGATGGAGCTTGGGAGTAGGCTTTGCATCTTCAATGTACAAGTTCACTAATTCTATTTATAGATCAGTACCGGCGCCGGCCACGTCCTCACGGTCTTTGGCGAGGGGGGAAGGATGATTAGTTTGTTTGACAATCGTTGGTTAGAGACCGTGTTTACCTCTGCGTCTCCACAATTGTCAAGGGAAGGATATTTGTGTTAGTGAGGCAAGCAGGTTATTTATAGATCATGGATTCACTGTGGTAAGTGATGCGATCAATGAAAGCTCAGTAGACTGCTTTTTATTTTAAATCTAGTGTTGATAGAAAGAGGCAAGTGACAAATGACAAGGAAGAGGGCCTGGGATTGAACTCCCGACCAACCAATTGAGTCATGGCGGCGCACAATTACATATTTTCTAGAAACATATGCTCTTTAGTAAAAACAGTTTTTCGATAGGTAATTTAAATCTTAAACAGACCCAAATAATGCTGTTCCACTACAAAGTGGGCCATGCTCTAGGTGCTCTTTCAAATATGTTCACTGTAGAAATCTTTTTTAGTGAAGGCAATACCAATAGTAGGAGTCTAGGTTTGCCATACAATTTTATCATCGCCCAGTAGCAAAATTGTTGCCATTCGGCTGAGAAAACATAAATGTAACTTGTTTCAGTCAAACTCAAGTTGCTGCCACTTATGTATTATGATCGGGGTGCTCGGGAAGTGATTAATACACTAAGGGATATTTCTGTTTGAGTCTTTAAATGTTCTCATTTTCATGATTTGCTCTGAAAACTTTTGAAAACAATTAATTTCCCTAAAAATATTATGAAACCTACAGAGATGGTACAGGTTACATGTCTCATACGAAATGCAATGGTTACGCTACTATTTATAAAAACTAACGTTGAATTGCATCATCACTTTAGCAAATGTGTACCCATTATTTGTAGACAAAATAATCGCAGCAAGCCGTGCTTTGAATCTGACGTGTTTTGTTTTTGCTGCGTCGTTTTCGCGAACAAAAAATCAAACAATAATTTGTAATTTAACTGAAACTAACAGTGAAACCATAAAACCTCCGCGTGCTTTGTGTAAGACTTAGTGAATAATAGTATTTCCCCGTTCTTTTGGTTTTTTGTGTGCTTCGCTCCGCACCCGGAAGAAGAACATCAACAGATTAGTTTTGTTTATTAGTGGTAGTATTGTGACACCCGGACACAAGTTATTGAAATAGGGTATTTTTCCGCTTTGTCGCGAATGAATCGATGATTATTAGCAGTTTTGAGTTCGATATAGAGTTGCTTCATAGAGGGGATTTTGATTATTGGCAGAGTGTGCAGTGAAAAAAAAAGACGCCATTTGCTGGCCAGAAACAGCAAACGCGCATATGCGCGTGAAAGGATGGCACATAATTTCAGCTGCATTCACCACTTGGTGTACAGAGTTTTTTTTATACACGTTGCATATGTAACGGGCGGTTTAGCAACGTTAATTTTGCGTATATTTTGTCACGAGTGCATGCAATTATTTTCTAATCAATGTCGAAATTGCTTATTTTTACTAATGAACAAGATAGTGTTATTAAGATGGCGGCCATGGGTGAGAACTATCTGATTATAACTATATAACATTTTTTTTTTCAAATAATTCTAAATACGTGCCTTATTTAGAAATTTTACATTTACCAATCTGATAGTATGCCGCAGTGCCCTTATGCAGGATGAAGAAGATAATGTGCTGGAGAATACCGCTGAACTACGGCAGCAAGCCACGAGAGCGATCAAAAAGAGACAACGACTAAACAAGCGGTATTTTGACGAACAGCGCAGAGCGCCAGTCGTCTACGGAATTGGAAATATGGTATTAGTGGAACGTGATCTAACGGCGATGGGTCATAGTCGTAAATTGAAGTCGAGGTTTATAGGATCATATATGGTTAAAGCGGTGTTGGGCAAAGTGCGGTACAAGCTGGAAAACATACCAGGCCTACACGGATCAGGCCGTCCAAAAAATCCAAGAATTTTCCAGCCAAAATGCAACTTAACGATAAAATCGGAAAAACTACTAATAAGTTCAGTCATTTATCTGCAGATTTTTTTCAAAATGTTTACACATCTCATGACGAAAAGGACAGGGATTATCAATACTTTACACACCTTCCTGAGCCACTGAGTGACATTTCAGTTGATCATATAACCCGCAACGAAATCTTTCTTTCTCTAAATACTTTGGATGCATCAAAGGGTGCAGGACCAGATGGTTTGCCGCCAGTATTTTTAAAGTCAGTATCAACGGAACTAGCGAAACCTTTGTTTTGGCTGTTTAACCTTTCTCTGGAATCCAGTATTCTTCCAACAATTTGGAAACAATCGTTTTTAATTCCGATATTCAAAAGTGGCAAAAAAGCAGATATCAAAATTAACAAGGGATTGCCATATTATCATGCATTCGTACATTGTTCGAGTCTATAATCAATCAAAATATTTTCTCTTAAGTTAAAAATTTAATCTGTAGCAAACAACATGGGTTTGTTAAAGGACGTTCAACGGCTACAAATTCATTAAACTTTGTTACATTTTCTATTAATCCAATGGATAGAGGAAATTATGTTGAGGCATTATATACTGACTTTAGTAAAGCATTTGATAGAATCGACATCCCTTTATTGCTTTTTAAATTATCTAAGCTAGGAGGAGGCAAATGCGGATTTTTGCCGAAACATGTTAATGCTGCTACATTTCGTGAGTGTTTGTGTGTGTGTGTGTGTGTGTGTGTGTGTGTGTGTGTGTGTGTGTGTGTGTGTGTGTGTGTGTGTGTGTGCATGTGTGTGTATGAGTGTGTATGTGTGTGTAAATAAGTGTCTAATCGCTTAATAAGGGGGTTTGAAATCATCGATTTTCGGTATCCCGATTTTGGACCAAATTAATATGCCAGAACCCCAATTTTCAACCAGATGGGCTCTGGAAACCTTTAAATGCGTTTATCTCCGTAAATAAGCGTCTAATCGCTTAAGTAGGGGTCGATTTTCGGTATCCCGATTTTGGACCAAATAAGTATGCCAGGCGGCTCATTTTACTCTTTTCAGAAAGCGAGTAATGGTGCTATAACCATGAGCTGAAAAAAGCTAGGACAAGAGTTAGTGCTCATGTTCCAACCGACAGATAAGCTCCCATGCAAGAAAAGCCTGGATACAAATCGGAAACATCTAATAAAGGATAATAAAGCGGTGCATCAACTTTCTTAGCTTCGTCACCCCCAACATTCTATGTACATATAAATATGCATACGCTTTCAAGCCAAGGAATGCCACCTACTCAATCCCATCCAATATCCAACTCCAGATGTCTATGAAGGTAGCATGAGTTCTCAGTATCTTCGTAAGCAGACATCTAACCAACACTTTCCTCCCATCTCTTGCTGATCATAAGGACCTAGCCAGGTGTTGTGCAAAGAGATCGAAGGATGAAGAGCCTCTCACACCCAAGCCATCTCTTTTGGCTCTTCCATCGTCTCTACGATGTATGGTCCGAAAATGCTATGCTATGAGCCTTTGAGTTATGTTGTTAATGTTTGTTTTGGTCTATTTATGTTTAGATGATTGTTATATTCTCAAGTATTATTTTTTCCGTGTAGTCTCTATGTTATGGGATCAATTTACGGATATATACAATGATTAAATTTTTTGACTAGGATTTTCAGAAACGACCAAATCCTTCCTGATGCGCTATACATTCGGCTCGAAATGGGCGATTCATCGCTGCCGTGTAATCTGGATCTGGCGTCCCTTGTGGTGCTATGTTTTTGTATAGGGATACAACTAGGAGCGCAAATCCTCTGACAAGTATTCTTTCACCGCTCGTACTTATATTCTTAAATTCTTCTCTTGTCAGAGAGCGAATAATGGCGCTATAACCATAAGCCAAATGGGACTAGGGCCATAGTTAATGCTTAGGTCCCAACCAGTTGAAGATAAATGGAGCATCACTTAACTTTCATAGACTAGATGCTCCCAACGACCACTTTTAAAGAAAGTTTTGTTCTGTTTGATGTACAGACATGTACTGGACATTTTAGTTAATTATTCTCTCGAACTATTTATTTACATTTTTCTTTGATATCTACTGAAGGCTACGTGGGTGTCCCGTGTCGTTTTGAGGTGAATACCAATTCCTCTCTATCTCCAACGTGGCCAGGAGAGCGATTGAGGAGTGTCTCCCTGGAGATTATTGCGTAAAGAAACTTCAGTAACTGTATACCATTCTTCAACAAATTATTCCTCATCGTAGCTCCATCCACGAGGTGTGCAAACGTCAATGCTCAGGCTAATGTTGATGTTAATTAATAAGAAGGAAGTGCACAAATATACAAATTTCATTTCCCGAGTTCCACGACGTTTTCAAAGCCTAAAATATTCTTCTTCGTTTCGTATCAGAGTGAACAAACCTTAAATCGCACATCTTTAAACTATAATGTGCTGTGAGATGGTAAATTGACGGCACTGGTGGCCTTTTATTTGGTTTTCTTGAAGCGCGTACTTCGACAAAGTAATTGGAAATGATGGGCAGCTTTCCGGCTCTTGTTATTGTTGCTTCCGGTGCTGCAACATCAATAAACTAAGATTTCATTATCTTCGTCAGACTAAGGAACAGCAAAAAAAAAAAACCATCGATTGGGGCTCGTAAACCGGGGTGCCCTTCATAATGAACCCAGTGAATAAGTTGACGACGCTGAATAGATTATCCTTCAACAATAATAAATACCACCACTCCTCCAACGTGCGATGGATGTTGTGAACGATAGAAGATTTTTGCATCAATAATGGCTCAAACAGGGCAGAGCAATAAAGTCGATAAAATGAAGAATAAGTAGTATTTAATATTTTATTATCTAATCAGTGATGAGAAAGAGGAAGCGATCTACATTCAAAACAACTTGCAGTAAGTCTTAGGAAAGGTTTATCAGCAATTGTATTATGAGTACGTCAGGTGAATAGCTAATGAAAATATTTTTTTAACTTCAGTGTCCTCTTGAAAATTCATTAGAATGAGAATCAATTTTGAAACTTTTCTAATCTGCTTTAATGTTCTCCATGTTTACCTAGCTCCCTCATGAGTAAGTCTTTGAAGCGCAAAGTTTAACATCCTCACATCCCACCCATTTGTTGCCAGGGGATCTATGGGACTGTCCCCCAAAAGGATGGGAAACATTTTCTGATCCGTTTAGGAAGAATTTTATCCGGACCTCCCCCTCCTTCCCAGCCATGGCACCCATGTTCTTGGTGTCCGTCGTCATTCCTGACAAGCACCAGTTGTGTTAAAAAAAAAAAAAAAAAATATATATATATATATATATATATATATATATATATATATATATAAAAAAAAATAATAAAAAAAAAAAAAAATAATAATATATAATATAAAATAATAATAAAAAAAAAAAAAAAAAATATTATAATAATATAATATTAATATAAAAAAAAAAAAAAAAAAAAATATATAAAATAATAATATAATATATATAAAAAAAAAAAAAAAAAAATAATAAAAAAAAAAAAAAAAAAAAAAAAAAATATATAACAATATAAATATGAAAAAAAAAAAAAAAAAATATATAATAAAAAAATATATATTATAAAAAAATATAATAAAAAAAAAAAATATAAAAAAAAATATAATAAAAATAATTATATATATATAAAAAAAAAATAATAATAATAATATATATAATAATAATAATAATAATAATATAAAAAAAAAAAAAAAAAAAAAATAATAATAATATATATATATATAATAATATATATATAATAATAAAAAAAAAAAAAAAAAAAAAAAAATAAATAAAAAAAAAATAAAAAAAAAAAAAAAATAATAATAATAATAATAATATATAAAAAAAAAAAAAAAAAAAAAATAATAATAAAAATAATATATAATAAAAAAAAAAAAAAAAATAATAATAATAAAATAATATAATAATAATAATAAAAAAAAAAAAAAATAAAAAAAATAATAATATATATACATAATAAAAAAAAATATATAATAATAATATATAATAATATATACTATATATAAAAAAAAAAAAATATATATATAAAAAAAAAAAAAAAAAAAAAAAAAATAATAAAAAAAAAAAAAAAAAATATATATCATATATATATAAAAAAAAAAAAAAAAAAAAAAAAAAA
>JASCZW010007606.1:0-62952 GCA_034211315.2 Aedes japonicus
GTGCAGATCAGGAGAGGAGCTTCAGGAGCACCACATCCAAGGCACGATGAAGCATGGAGGAGGAAATGTGATGGTCTGGGGGTGTTTTTTGTGGGGTGGAGTGGGAAGCATTGTGAAAATCGACGGGACAATGACGGCAGATTCCTACATCAACATCCTGCGAGAAAATCTGGAGGTTTCGCTGGTCCAGACGGGCCTTGAAGAGAAGTTCGTATTCCAGCAGGACAACGACCCGAAGCATACTGCCAAGAAGACCAAGTCTTTCTTCCGGTCTTGTCGGATCAAACCGCTGGAATGGCCTCCACAAAGCCCGGACCTCAATCCCATCGAGAATTTGTGGGCGATTCTCGATGTCAGGGTTGACAAAACTGGTGTTACCAATAAAAATAACTATTTTGAAGCCCTGGAGCGCGCCTGGGAAGAGCTAGATCCACAGCACCTAAAGAACCTGGTCGAGAGCATTTCGAAGCGCCTGCAGGAGGTCCTGAAGGCCAAAGGAGGACACATCAATTATTGAAATGCTTTTATTTTACTTTAATTTATGTTTTCTGTAGCCTAAATGACGTGGGAACTTTATTTTGTCACTGTTTTTTTTTTTTTTTCAACACGAATTGATTTATTTTTCTTTAAGTAGAACTTCTTTTATTTTGCAGTATTTCATAAGTGAAACTTAAAAAGAATGTAAAAAATAAGATAATAAAAAAAATACAGTGTGTGTACTTTAATTTGAACCAAGTAAATGAGAGAAATTGAAAAAACGATGAGGTGGGCACTTTATTTTGCCTATCAGTGTATATAAAAATCTAGCAGTAATCTAAAAATCTGAAAATCTAAATATCGTAAAATCGAAAAATCTAAAAGTCACAAAAATTCAAAAGCTAAATATCTAAAAATCTAATAGAAATCATAAAATCTAAATATCTAAAAATCTACTTGAAACCGAAAATTCTAAAAATCTAAAGATCTAATTATCTATAAATCTAAAATTCTGAATATATACAAATCTACAAGAAATAAAAAAATCTAAAAATCTAAAAATCTATATATTTAAATATCTAAAAAATCTGAGATTTTGAAACTCAACTACAACATTCTTCTATTTATACTCTGTGAATTGGCTGGCCAAAATTTCCCCTTTCTTCAAATCTGAGAATAACAATAAATAAATATCTAAAAAAAATTAAAATTCTAAAAATTTAAAAACTAAGAGTATCAAAACCTAAATAAATTAACAATTAAAAATTGCTATCAAACTCATATATTCAGGAGCTTGAAGACCCAAAGATAATTCGAATATTAAAGAGTTCAGAGCACTGAATTATACAGAACCATCCTTATTTTAACAACATTACTACAATCACGCATAAAACAGAATCCACTATGCACTGATTTACCGGTTACTTCAGTGGTTAGCCAAGTTATTTGATTCGGGATTTGTCATGTTCATAGTCAATGCTTACATGGATAGCCTTTGTGCGATGAGAATTTTACGGAAGAAGTCATTGTTACGTTTGTCAGTTAGGCCCTTATGAAAAATCTTTGTCGATATAATAAATTTAGTAAACACCTCTTATTAACACAGTCTTGACTATTTAATGCAAACATCTGGTATGTCCAATCACTGTTAATTTACACTGATCGTTAGAGATGGTTTTTGAACTTTCTCACGCCTAACAAAATGCTATCATGTTGTGGAAATAAACTCTATTTCTTTTAGACTACGAGCGTTCAGACAACGAGCTATATCACTTGATATAGCGAATCTTGATATGAGCCGTCAGATGCATTATTTCCAGTGAAAAGTAGATGTACGAACATTGATATGAAGCTAGTTCATATCAAGTGATATAGCTCGTAGTCTGAACGGCACATTACATAATCTTTTATTTTTGACAAAATTATGAAATAACATTAAACATATTTACCGATTCGTTAATTATGAAGAAAATATGAAAGTTTGAAGGTTACCTTTGCCCAACCATATTTAATATGTTACCTAAGCATAGATAGATATTTGTGTTTTATTCGCCAGTATTCACTACAATGTTTAGTTTATTTCTCAATTATTGGTAGCCTTATACCTCGGAATATGTTTTTGCTGGATTTAAATCCCAGTGCATTTGCTGGATTTTTAAATTTCCGTGTCGAAGTTCCGTCAATGTAAGTCCTTTGAAGTTACATCAGAACAAAATGTTTGAACAAGGATCCCAAGTGGGTTTTGAATTTTGGTTTTGCTTCGATTAGACATACATTTGTCACTTTGTCAGGAAGCAGATGATGTGTAAAACCTTTTTTGACATGTTTTAGTCCACCAATTTTTTTCCACACATTGCTGGTTCGATTACCATTATTTGTGGTATCAATATGTACACGTGCGATGGAAAGGCGGACTTTTCATTATTTTTAAATTCAAACTCACTCGCGAAACTGCCAAAAGTCGAACAACGAAAATGAACACTGAAGTTTCTAGAACGAAATGACAAAGCTGATCAGTGTTTCACACGCACACCCTCTGGATGGCACATCTCATCGAGATGTTATAATTTGTCATCAGTAATAAAAGCAGGTTTCTGAAGGGCTAATGAACTTAACTGAAGGGAAGCATGGAATTTCAGTTTCATGCTTGAGTCGGTTGCTAAATCAACGAACTGTTCTGCTTCATTTATTAGGTACTCTGGAACTTCGTCAATAAATGTATTTCTTACCCAAACTAAGGGTCCGATCTCACTTACTGGAAAATATTTATCCAATTCCAGAGACAATTTGGATAAGAAATCTACAAAAGCCGATTTCAGGTATTGTGGCAACGAAAGCTGATTTTCTTGCAGAAAAGAGTTGAGTTGTGGAAAGCAAGCCAAATCTTAATTTTTTGTGCAATTTTTTCACAGTTCAAGTTTTTTCTTGCAGATAGCTGCAAGATGTGCGACTCTTTGCCTTGCAAAGACCTGTTAAGAACATTTAGTTTTTCAAACAGATCAGTGAGAAATCCTTTTTAATCAGAAAATCTGGATCTGCAAACTGGTACACGGTTGTGGTACACGGGTGGTTTTCATCAACCAAAAACGAATGAATTTCGTTTTTAAGCTCGAACACTCGTAACATCGAATTACCAAATGAGAGCCATCGAGCACTGCTGTAATAGAGCAGACTAGAATGACTTCCGTTGAAAAAAATCCCTGTCCTTTTTGCCAAATTTGGGTGGTAGGTTTCCAGAGTGAATGAGCGTTTAGCCGCTCAATTTTAAAGAGCGGGGGTTCAGGCCCATACCTCTTTGCATTAAATGAAATTTTATCCTTGTGAGTACTGACTGGTTTATTGAGCGGAAAATTAGTTCAGTGAATGAACGAGCCAGCTATAGAGTGAGCTAGCCGAGCGCATAAGGTAAAAGAAGCGCTAACCGGTCAGAACGGAGCGCCCTCACCAATCTGAACTGAACCTGGAGCGGAGTTGAAGAGCGAACGACCGTGTGAGCAAGCAACTGAAAGCACGGTGGTGCGAGTGCAACACAAGCATCACCGCAAGACACCGGCTGAATCACGATAGAGAGCGAGAGCGGGAGCGAGGCTGACATCTATAGCAACAAAGCGGAAAAAATGCACCCGTCACCAAAGAGACCCACAGCTGCTGTTGGGCGTTCTCGAACGAAAATAGCCAATGGGATCTCTGAGAGTGTGTTCGTTACGTAAGGGCATCTTCAACGGCGATCCAAATCGTGAATTGGATTTATTTTTTAAGACCAAACGCAAAAACATTGCTGCACCGGTGTTGTAAACTTTGTTTTATACTGGATCTATTTGGCATCATTTTAAAACTGGTATATGTTATGATCTATTCTTGCAGCAATTTGGAAAAAGAAAAATACCGTTCCAAAACACTACACGCTACTTGATAATATCATCTATTGAGTAAAATTTTAGCTTTCACTAAACAATAACTCAATTTTATTGAGTATATTCTGAGGTATATTTGTGAGCCAAGAAGTAACTGTGTTTGCTGCGTGTGATGCTGGCAATGGACAAAAAGTTGCATTGCTCGCCTCGCATACTGATATTTACCTCTAGTTGTTCCGGGTGCTAGTGAATTGCCTTTTCGTTTCAATCCTAAATAACGAATGCTTGTCTTAGTTTTTTTTACAGTCACTGCATTTTCCGGAAAACGCTGACCAGTGCCTTAAATTTTCATAAAATATCAATGAGAAGTGAAATGATTTTATCCCAGTGTAATGATGATGTTTACTTTCCCGGTTTTCATGGTTACTGCTGTCACTTCTATGCCAACTGAATTTTGTTTGCTGCAATGAATGAAGTCGGCTCTATGTGCGGGTCAAAAATCTGCTGTCACCGTTGTTTTGATTATCAATCGGTAAGCATAGAATTTCATTTGATGAAATCTGAATATCATCTCTTGTGATGATTTTTCATTACTAAGTGATTTTGAATCCTAATCCAAACATGGAACAACCAGGGCCGTCATCATCGTCCTAGAGGAATAGATGCTAGCAATGTTGTGCAAGAATACCCTGGACTGGGCTGCTCCTTGCATTTTCCGATCCGACGGGTAATTGATATTCATTGTGGTTGATTGAATTTCATTTCTGACATTTCAAAATTCGTTTTGAGGAAAATGAACTTGTTTACACAAATGAATATCAAAGCATTTTGAAAATTGAACGTTCATTCTTCTGGTTACGTTTGTTGTCATGAGTTATCATTTGATTTTCGCTTGGAACTTATAGGTAGTCAATGTTATGGTGCCTGGAAATCCACGCTTTTGAATCTAATGAGCATGACTTTTACCAAGACTGACGCTGACTAGATCGAAATGCGGTGGTTGCGAGATTTAAAATAGTATTTTGATTGCTCGGAAATGAAAAACAATGAAGTCTTCCAAGTAAACAATCTGTTTATTGATAGATTGGTCATGATAAGCACTTGCAAATACCTCATACAGATAAATTTTGGAGAAGCCTTTAGTTGAATCTAGTTGTCGCATAATGTCCAGGCACACCTCCCTTGACATGCGGAAACGCAGAAAGCGCTTGTCTTTGTTGGTTTGCGTCTCGCTAAAGTAGTAGAAACAGCTTCTGATGACCGGAACGGATATCACGGTCGATGTTGGGGCGTCATCCAGGATGTGACTCTCTCCGTTCCGACTCTTGTTTGTCCGCTGCCAAACTACAAATCAGCATTATCTAATATCGTATTAATGAAATGCATGCATTCACACACTCACCTTCAGCCAAACGAAAGAACAAGTATTCCTTGTCGTCAGCTAACGCCGCACTACTGGCATTAAACATTATTTGGTCAAACCAATCAAGCTAGAATGTTTGTGCAAAATCTGAGATCTCTGAAAAATAACTTCTGATGTCTGATGTTGAATAAACGACATTATGACCGGTGTTGACGGTTATAACAACAAGAAAAACATAGTCTATTTTAGCTAGTTATATTCAAGTTTCGCTGATGCTATAAATTGAGTGTATAAATTGAAAATAAAGTTCTTGAGAAAAACGATTAACAACTAAAATATTAAGCATGTTAATGATCAGCCACCGCGTAGTTTGGGTGAGACCGTACTTTTCTCATAAATATAATGCCACTGACAATTCCAATGTCTCAAGTTGATTCACTATATTTCCGTTAAACGTTCATCCATATCGTTCTTTACATCATTCAAAATTCGTGGACGGCTTGGTACGAATCGTTTTCATCATTATTCCAACAAGAGTAAGTAGTACTGCACATATTCTTTGGACTGTGATAATATTTAATTTATGTTGATGTAGACACAAATGGCGTGCCAGAAAAGAAAAACCAGCGAGATCTGGACCATTTTACCAGATCTTAAGGGAAAGGAATTTGCCGGTATTGTAAAACTGCAATCTCGATGGCGTCTGGGTCAACCGGAAACATCCGGGAATCCCGCTCAGAAAACGGAGTCTTCAGCTGCTGGAGCAAAAACCACTGAAGCATCAGGTGATATACAACTGACACTTTTAGCTACAAATGAAAACAGTGAGAGCAACAAAATTCGATACTGCTGTGGGTAGCACATCAGTCTCTTTGTCCAAATCTATTCCACAAAGCCTGAATGGAACAGTTTGTTGACATACTCAAACCTTTGCCAGTTCAGAGAAGCAGACTCATTGACAAGCAGCTATTGAAAACAATCTGTAAGCAGTATCATCCTTTCTCGATTGTTGAGGACCCCGAATTTAGGAAGTTTGTTCATCTTCTCAATTCGTCCTATACCCCGAGCAGGAAAATGGTCTGTTGTCTGCTACCTACAACGAGTTGATTGAGGGTCCTGCCATTTGTTTAACCTGTGATGGTTGGAAAAGCATCACTAATGTTGGATACTACGCGATGACTGCTCATTTTATCGGAAAAAAACACAATTTTTAAATCGTTTTTGTTGGAGTGCTCGGAGTTTTCACCGAGGCACACTGGTGAAAATATTGCATCATGGGTCGCCGACGTGCTTCGAAAATTCATAATTGAAAACCGAGTCAGAAACCGATAAAATGAAGTCAGCTGCATCAGTCTTGAAACTACCGCATTTGGGATGTTTTGCACACTCGCTGAACTTGGTCGTACAAAATGCCATTTCAAGTTCAATTGAGCCAGTTGTTTATAAGGCCAAGGCAATTGTGCAGTATTTTAAGAAAAGCTGTCAGGCGTATGCAAAATTGAAACAAAATTGTCCCACCAGGTGAATCTCCACGGGGGACATGTTGAAATCTTTGAAAGTCAATAAAGAGGCTATCGTTTCAACATTGGCAATACTGGATTCCAAACGCTGCACATTGGACGATAAGGATTGGGATATTATTGAGCTGCAATGTTCTCAAGGTATTCTACGAAGCAACAGACGGAATTTTATCAGAAAGCTCAGTACTTGCACGTATTTTGAGCACCAAGGCGCCGCGGCGCACAGTTTGGGAAGCACTGGTATATTGTAATCATCCACCAGGGGTAAGGTGAGGTTAACCTCAGCAAAGCAATAATGACTCATTTCTTGTGGATGAAACCAGAGACTGACACATCTCTTTACTAAAGTTTGAAAATAGTTTAATAGCAGTAGTTTAACGATCAAACAAAATCCAGTCATCGTTTCCAAAAAAGAAGCAAATCCACCATCGATATCGAAATTAATTTCCTTCCAGTGCTGTAATTCGTCTCCAGGAGAAAATCCCTGGTGGTCGTTCGACTGCGGTAATATTGATTTATGAGAGGATTTTCTTCTTTCTCCACACTCGGACTACCTGAATGACTGCTGCTTTGCAAAACAAAGCGCTGTATTTTTATTTTCGCATTCGACGCTCGTAAGTGCCGTCAGCGTCGTCAATCGAGTGGCACTTTACCGGAGTAGCCGGGTGGTGATTTATTTGAGCCACTTTCAAAGCTGCATGTCTCATCCCGCTGGCGTCATCGTGTTTTCGAGTGGAGAGAATCGATTTTTGCCCTTCTTAGGTACCATTAGTGGATGTGTGAGCAATTGCTGTGTTAAGAACCACCGCCAGTACAAAGCCACCGCGAATTAAATCAAACAGCGATCTCGACGGTGATGAAGCAGCTGGTGCCTTCTAATCGGTTTTCGGTTCGGATCGTAAAAGCGTCAACCGGTGAAATGCGTGGAAAATTTCTCGTTTTCAGTGGTAATGGAATTTTCATTCTCATGTTGTTTCGATTGGGAAAGTTCATGAGAATTGATCCTTTCAGGGCCAACAGTGTCAATAGAGCTAGGCAAGTTCATTCGTTTTACGACCAAACCTCTGCGGATCGGTGGGAAACTCTTAACCAAGGCGCCCGGTACCGATTATAATTCAAACAATTTGAACTGCCCATTTGAGCGGTAATGATTGAGTAATACTTAATAATCATTAAGTCATAACAATATACTTAGGCCCATTACCGGGGTGCAACAGCTGCTAATCGTCTCATTCAGTCCCATTGAGGTCCAATTTGGTTCACTGCAGGTCGCCTTGTCCGGCCGAGAGAGTAAACTGTCTCCAAAAAACCTTTCAAAACTTCAGTGGCCACAGTTTGACCACGCACAATCATCGATCTCTCTGTGTCGATTCGTTCGGGGTGATCGGAAAGGGCTGATAATCTCCGATTGATCAAGCAATTTACCATTTCAAATGGGAGATAAATTGGTATAATTGGTACCTGTTTCGTCACGTAACCTGTCTCGGCTGGCAGTCGCTCGCAAAACGGACCTACTACAATGGACTGTTCGGCACTCCGGGTGTAAGGTGAATTGCTTTGTGTCAGTGAGTTTGAACCCGAAATCAAATTATTTCAATAGAAAGTCAGCCCCAGCTAATGAGACCTAATGGGCTTTGAAGGGAGCTGCGAATTTCGCGCGACTTCGCCGACATTCCCGCAGCTGAATTTAGCTGTCACTGCTGACAACGTAATAAAGGTAATTGTCGCATTTCACGTCAGCTGACAGCAATCAGGTAAAATTATTCAATATCAATAGCACAGTTTTATGACCTCACCGTTGGTAGCTGCCAATCCTAACCATCGTGGACAACGGTTGCAAGTTTAAAGAAAAAGTGATCTGAAGGAATGAACGACAGCTGCTTTGAGTTGCGTCTTATGAAGCGTCCTTTGTAATACAACCAGATTTGCAAAGACAACTAAGCTGCGTTTAAATCATTGAACGAATCATTCGTAAACAACAGATTCAGGCCTTCATACAGGCGGTAGGTTTGTAGTCTAGAGTGGGGTCCAGTGGGCAAACATACTTTTGCATATAAAAACTAATAAATGATACATTAAAAACTTAAAATTGTTCCACAAAAAACGCATTCATGACCCATAAAACTCTGGTCAATATCCGTAATAAAATGGATATGATCCACAAAATTTATCAATGTGATCCATAATTTATTCTAAATTTAGCAATAAAATGTCAAAAAAATTACCGTTATATATCTAGAAGTATGATCAATAAAATTGTATGGATTACCCATAAACATATAGCGAATGTTCCATAAAAGGTTTAATATCATTACTTATAGTTGTAAAATTGATCCACAGAATGTAACATTTGTGCACTAAAATACGTGCACATGATTCATAAATTATTAAAAATGTTCCATAAATAAATTGTCTATGATCCATAAAACAATGAATAATAATCTATAAACTCATATAAATGATCCGTAGCAAATTGTTCTTATAGAAAATTTTCTTAACTACAATTTTTAAAACATTAGTTTTCAGAAGAAAAAAAATCAAACAGCTCCTCAGTTAGACACACTATATTGTACAATGTGACATAGTAGCCACGATTTGTTATGATGTACTCCAAGTGCTAGAAATATCAATGTTGCCTGCTGAGCAGTTGAGGATTGAAGAACTAAGGAAGTAGAAAGCGGTCGAAGTTTCCGATATCGTATTCAAGTTAACGACTGATTCAAGCATTTGCCCGGTATAATGCAAACGGAGGATGTTTTTGTAGTTAGGTCCGACGAGCGATAGCGAGTTGGACAACAACGTTTGCCCGGCATAATTTTATTTAAAAAATCTTAAATAACAGTTTGATCAAGCCTTAAATTTGACATGTAGAGTAACTGTCCCCATATTAATCTCATTGTTCCTTTATTCATCCTACGATGAATCAAACAATTGAGCAGTTGAAGGATCGGTTTCGTTTTCTAATAATGTTTGCTTATTTTTAATAACAACAACAAACATTACTAACTAATCCTGTCACCTGTTCATTGTTTAATTTCAAGTAGGATGAATTGCAAAGTGATGAGATTAATATGGGAAAATCTTCCTAGTTCGTTACATGCAAACTTTAACAAATTTATTGGGAAAAATGTGTCGCAGTTGCGGTCGTAAAGAACGTGAAATCGTGAAAGTAAATCAGCTCTCTGAAAAATTTAAAATCTTCTAAAAAGCAATCCTTCTTTAATAGCAATATTTGAGCCGCATAGCTAAAGAAACGGACATGTTAATAGATCTGAGTAGTAGCGCAGTCAGGATCGATTTCCCCGTAGCCAAAATTTAAAAAAATATAAACTCAACATTGTAATAATTCTGGCACAATTTATGGATCCTACATATTATTTTAAATGCCCAAAGTTTATTTCCTATGGGCCATATTTAGAAGCTTGTGGTTAAGTTTTCAAAACTATCATGGATCATTGACGATTGGATCAATAATTTATTGATCATGTGTATATATTTAAGTTCACAAACGTTACATTCTAAGGATCA
Organism: Aedes japonicus; assembly: GCA_034211315.2. NCBI lineage: Eukaryota > Metazoa > Arthropoda > Insecta > Diptera > Culicidae > Aedes > Aedes japonicus. The sequence goes on from JASCZW010007606.1 coordinate 10,242, forward strand.
ATTTTACAACTTTAAGGGATGATATTGAACCTTTTATGGAACATTTGGTATATGTTTATGGGTAATCCGTACAGTTCTATTGATCATACCCTAGATATATAACGGTACATTTTTGACATTTTATTGCTAAATTTTATATAAATTACGGATCACATTGATACATTTTATGGATCATATCTATTTTATTATGGATATTGACCAGAGTTTAATGGGTCATGAATACGTTTTTTATGGAATGAATTTCAATTTTTAATGGATCATTTCTTCAGTTTAAAGGTGAAAACTTAGGGCTGCCGGTCCAGTGCTGAGCTCCATCACGGTACTGACAGCGTTAGAATAGACAAATGAGATTCTTGCAATTGACAATCAAATCAAAAGAAGAGCATCTCACTCTCTCAAACTTCTCATCATCATAAAATAACAACCGAGAGATATTTCTCTCTCGCGTTTCTCACTAATTTTCTATATCTTGTACAAGTGTTATGTGATACGATCGCATCACCAAGAATAAATATACCGTCATGGAAATTGACCGTCATTTTACTTCTCTAGTAAACAGACTATCATGATGGTCATCGCTAGTAGCGGTGTTTCTACCGTCAAAATCAGGAGACATTACCCCGTCAGTGGCGATATGGCCGCAGATTGAGCGTTACGATTCAGTTGTTGTTTTTTTTCCTTTAACCTTTATGTGTTTGACAGGGTACCCGGGTTCCTTTTAAGGTTTTACACTACGGAAATTCATTTTTTTTAATAGGAAGCTGAAATTCACTGACATGTTTGTAAAAAACGGAAGGCGAATAAAAACATTTTGTAAAGTACCAAGAGGGGCCGAAGGCTGTTCGACAGGCACCGTGACCATTTGGAATCATTTGGTTTCCGGTGTTCCAGGTTTCCGGGGCTGTGATGTGGCACGAAGACACAATTTGGGAATATTAATTGAATTTCCGTGAATAAATGTCAATATCTTTGGAAAAATTCTTAAAAACTAGGTCTATTCCATTGTGGGCCATTAGCCGATTTATCCCCGGAGCGGCCATTCTGTAACAGGTTTCCGTGGTGCCTCGAGTGGCCATGAACATTTTCAGAAAAAAAAACCCTACGAATACGGGCAGCATAGTTCATGCAATTTCTCCAGTAGGATATTTTTCAACATTTAGTGGCCATCTAATGATTTGTTTTCGGACCGTTGAAAAAAAGCCTTCTGGAGAACCTTTATAATTTTGAACCCATATTGCCAGGGTTTCCTTCTCAATATAGTAATGGCAACTTGAGGACCCACGGGAACCTGTTCCAGAATAACCGATTCGGGGATAGATTATCAGATAGCCACAAAACGTGAAGAAATTTGATGAAGTTCCGAAACCCCACGGGAACCTGTTCTGTGGACAAATCATCAAATGGCCACAAAACGTTCAGAGATAGCCTTCTGAAGAAATTTCATGAATTTTGATACCAATATTGCCAGGGTTTCCTTCAAAGTTTGTTTCTGGCAACTTGATGACCCACGGGAACCTGTTCCAGAATAACCGGTTCGGGGACAGATCATCAGATGGCAACAAAACGATGAAAAATATCCGCCTGGAGAAATTTCTCGAATTTTTATACCCATATTGCCAAGGATTCCTTCTAAATATGTTTATGGCCATTCGATACCACAGGGGAACCTATTACAGAATGGCCGTTCCAGGAACAAGTTGGCATATGATCCACAATGAAATAAAAATAGCTCGCGGGAATTATTCCAAGGATCCGGGAAATCCAATTGAAATTTCCTAATAGGGTATCCGTACCGGACCACAGCCCTGACAACCCGGATTTCCGGGAACCAGATAAATCCAAACGGATATTGCCGATTATATCCATGAAGAGGGTGAGTTTTTGAATCTAACGGTGCAAAAAGTATTAAAATTGGACAATAATTGCCCGAGGTTAACACCTATTATGCTGAAAATATTTGTCTTGCATATCGTTCTCAGAGATAATTAGTGAGTGATTGATTTTCATACTCTCTTCATATCACATTCTCTAGCAGTCATGTATGCTTTTGTCATAAACGGTCAAATGAGATCAACCTGTTTGTGAGTGACACAGTATTTGACCATTATTCATGAGTTCTAATGATCATGAGAAGATGATGGTCATAATCTTATAACCGTCATGAAAATGCACAGCACTGGTGGGGTCCCTTTGTAGTAACGTCATGGCTTTGGTAGCCATGTCTTCAGTTACACAATTTGCCAAGGGGACCTTACCACATACCACGAAAAGGGAAGATATAGATGTGGTAAGGCTCTACTACAAATCCTATAGGCCTCGTTGTATTGAGGTTCTAGGATTCTTAGCAGGGATATTCCAACCCTGTTCCATAGCTTCAAAAAAGCGGCCGTTAAGGGCCCGGGGAATGTTCAACTTAACGTTAACGTTTCACTTCACTGCCTTGGCATGCTTCACAAGCCGCAGTTTGTGATCGATCGTCACGCCAAGAAGCTTCATTTCCCGTACAGTCTTGACCCCAAGCTCGTCAATACAAACGTGAGGTAACCTTGACCTGCGAGCCAAACCAGCCATGTCTTAGACTTCTCACATTATCCACTGCTTTTTGCATTCTGCCTCTGACTACCTTCGATGTTTTTACCAAATACATCGAGGGTTATATCGTCAACGTACAGAAGGATGAGTACGTTTTCGGAGATGCGTTCAAACACTGAGTTCATCGCGATGAGAAACATTTTTTGCCATTCTTAGGTACCATTATGACAGACCCTTGCGGGATGCCATTCTCTAGCAACCTTAGTTCGGAAGTTGAGCTGGCGTTCAAGACTTGAAGGACAAATCTAGAGATACTATATCAACGTAAAGACCGCTTTAGCCTTGTCCAATTGATAAACGAGTTCGGAGAAGAACGTTTCCGAACCGTAGCCGCATCGAAATGCGTGCTGCTGTGGGTGGATTCGTTCATGCCTCTCTAGCTCAGTTGACAGGTGACGATTAACCATCCATTCGAGTGTTTTCCTCATGCAACTCAACAGCGTGATAGGTTTATACCCATCCGTTAAGGTATTATGCGTCCCTGGTTAGGAAATAAGCATAACCAACCTTTCTTTCCACACGTCTGGAATCATGCCGGATTGTCAGACTCCGTTCAACGTATTCAGAAAGGCCAACCGACCAATAAAGGGCGAACACGAAATTATTACGACTCCGAAAATGTCATGTCAATTTTCTTATAATGTTAAGACCAATATCCAAACCAAAATTTTAGGGTAGTTTTATACATATATTTACTTCAAAAATTAAACGAAAAGTTAATCGATGGAGCCTTGAGTGTAAAATTGAACTCATTTTCGCTTGATGCCCTCCATCAAAGTCTTTACAGTGTCATCCGGTACCAGTTTCTCAGTTTTTATCCATTTTCTTAACATGTCCTTCTCGTCTTTGACTGTCTTCTTGCTCTTCCGAAGTTCCCGCTTCATCATTGCCCAGTACTGCTCCACCGGGCGCAGCTCCGGACAGTTTGGCGGATTCATGTCCTTCGGAATAAAATCGAAAGAATTGGCGTCATACCACTCCAGGACACTTTTAGAATAGTGGCATGATGCCAAATCTGGCCAAAATAGCGGAGCTTCGTCGTGCTGCTGCAAGAACGGCAAAAGGCGCTTCTCGAGGCACTCAGATTTGTAGATCTCGCCATTTACTGTGCCCTTTGTCACGAATGGCTCACTCCTCAGTCCGCAAGAGCAGATGGCCTGCCAAATGAGATATTTGGAGGCGAACTTCGACATTTTCTTCTTCTTAAATTTGTCGTCCACATAGAACTTGCTCTTGCCGGTGAAAAACTCCAACCCCGGAATTTGCTTAAAACCGGCTTTTATATACGTTTCGTCGTCCATCACACAGCAGCCATATTTTGTCAGCATCTTCTCGTAGAGCTTCCGTGCCCGAGTTTTAGCAGTCGATTGTTGCCGCTCATCGCGGTTTGGGAAGTTCTGTACCTTGTATGTATGTAGTCCAGCTCTCTTCTTTGCATTCTGGACGTAGCTCTGCGACATGCCGATCTTTTTAGCCAAATCACGGCTTGAGACGCTGGGATTTGCTTTAATCATCCGGTTCACCTTTCCCTCCGTCTTTTTGTTCTCCGGTCCCGGTTTTCTTCCAGCTCCTTGACCGTGGTCCAACGTCAACCGCTCTTGGAACCGCTTCATTACTCTGGAGACGGTTGAATGGTGAATGTTCAACATTTTTCCCAACTGCCGGTGCGACAGGTCAGGAAATTCCAGGTGTTTGGAAAGAATTTGTTCTCTCGACTCGCGTTGGTTCACCTCCATTTTCGTTGAATCGAAAAACACGACTTCGAGTTTGACAGCATGTAAACAATACACATCAATGAGAAAGTGTGCAAAATTTGGTTGATTTTTACCCAATGGTAAAAAAGTTATGCCCTGTTGAATGTGTCGCCATAATTTCGTGTTCGCCCTTTAAGAGGCAGTTTCCTCAGGAGAGGATAGTCAATATCGGCTAACCCTGCTGCTTTGCTGACACCATGGCGCAGGGCCCAGTTGGGCACCTCTAAATCGAAATGCCTGTTGTAGTTTATGGTGTCACTACACGGACCTTTGTTGGTACTACGATCTCCCCTCTGCTAATACCTTTACACGATGGAACTCATCACTATGATTGTTGTTTGTCGACACCTTGGCAAGCTGATCAGCAAAGGCCTCAACGATAAGCTCCGGTTGGTTCAATTAACCGATGTCTGATTTTACGACCCTCTCTACATGGCGGTTTTTTCCACCAACGGACATTACCTTCGTCCACAGTTCACTGGAGCATGTGGATTCCTTGATGACTTGTCTTGGACTCTTCTTGTCTTGGCAAGGACAAGTTGAAACTCTATCAATTTAGCAGCCCGAGACGGATCATCAGGAGGCATTATGCGTAGCTATCGCAGACTTTTACGTTTGCTCTTAACGGCGGTGTGAGCATCTGACCCCATCCAAGGTACAGATCTCTTACCGCTTCTACCTCCGGCCTTTGAGTTATGTCAACGCACAGCCACACTCAGGATCTCTATCCAATTTGTTGGGCTGAGTATAGCGTTATTTGGCATCTAGAGGGGAAATTTCTTGCTGAAGCCATCCTAGTCCGCCTCGTTCAAATTTCACTTTAATCTTGTCACAGTAGGCGGGAGGCCTACTACCTGTGACAGGACGATAGGGAAGTGGTCGCTACTGTGTAAGTCATCTTGGAGGCTTAATGCCTAGTGATTCATTCATTCGTTCTATTAATGTCTCTTTAAACTGTACGTCTGCTGTAGACGTTTTAGTTCATTCGAGACGGCATAGGGACCACAAGCACCTTAGCGCAATAGCGTGCTCCCTATTCCCTTTGATTCCTGATTTCCGCTCTTTTCCGTTTTCCCCTCTTTGAAACCTACCCTTTTTACATTTTATCATATAAGTCCAACGCCCTCAGGAACTTCAGTACAGATAGTTCTGTACTATGGTCGTTATACAATACTTCACGTTTTTTGCCTATAACTCCCGTTTCAACCCTCAATTGTGCCCTAGCAGGGCACTCCACTAATAGATGATTGACATCTCATTCCGCTCCGCATCGTTGGCAGTAAGCCTTGCTACCGTAGATTCGAGGCCCGTGAGTAATTCGAGTATGTCCTAGTCTCAGCCGAGTCAGAATCTTCTGATCTCAAGGATAGGGCATATCTTTCCACTCTTGCGTAGTCTTCTTGATGTGACGTAGCAACGCATCTCGGTTATTATACCATGATTCATCCCATGTACGTCGGGAGGTCCGCTTCACCCAACGAGTAACGTCGCTGTAGGATATAGGTAGATCCCCATGCTGAGCATGACGACCCTACTTTGCCAGTTTATGAGCAGCTGCATTACCAGGTATACCTGTTTGTCCAGGTACCCAGACAAAGGTTACGTTAGCAAACTGTTGCACTTCTAGCAGCATTGAGTGTCTCACCTTCCCATGCTCAGAAGCAGATTGACAACTTCCGTAGTCAGAATACAACAGGCTGAGTCACATTTGACATCTTGCATGTCTGCAAGAGCGCATAGCCCTCGGCTGAGAAGATACCGCAGATACCGGATAACCTCGTAACCAACCTCTTCGTTATGTTCATTATCGAGTGAATTATTATGTTTTCATTATCGAAGAGCCAATTAATCATATGGAAATATCCCTTAAGTGTTTCAAAGCAGTTTTAGTTTAGTTTGTTTTCTAAAAATTTATGATGAGTAAAACGAATACAGCTGGCAATGCCTTAAATCATAAAATCAGGAGAGAGAAACAGTACGAAGACGATCGCATGGGACGAAGTTACATCCATGAGTAGACCCTATTTGAATATTATAGACCGATATTACACCAATATCCTTCAAAAATTTCTGATTTTATAAATTGAGTTGTGTAGCTTTGCATGATACAAACTATTAAACTTCTTATCAAACGTATCTAAACAAGTGTAAAACTAGCTAAATATTGCTTACAGCTTTAATACATTATGAGTTATAATAAAAATATATATTCAATCATTGCATATTAGGCTGAGGTAAGGGACCCATACCTTAGGTAAAATAATTGAATTCATTTCTAAATCACGGCAAGCCAATTGAACGTTAGCTTTTGTGAAACGTGGGTGGTGGCACTGAAAAGGTCCGTTCATCGATTCTGTTTCACTTTAACAGATAATTCTGCACAAAGTTGGTGGTCCTGAAGAGGACAGTTTTGAAAATGTCCATGAATGCATGCCCTGAAATGATGGTTGGTCGTTCGTAGATGCCCTAGTTTTCGGCGAGACGTCATTGTCGCTGTAGATGAACCAAACGACGCTTTTTAAGGAGCGTTTGTAGTAGTTTTGGTCTTATTGCTGCTGCTGCCGTTCACTAGCAAAACTAATCGACGCCTCCTGAAACTTCTGAAGCTGGTGAGCGCCATTTTCGACCAATAGCTTGTGAATTTTGAAATTTTGACGCATGTCGTTTAAAGTACTTTTCAACTATTTTAAACAAATGTAATGAATCAACTTCGCAACAGAGAATTCACAACTTTTAGAATGTCGCCCAACGAATGACAAATGAAAGATTTTGAATTTCAAAAGGACAGCAAACATCAATTTTCAGCATTTTCGCATCGTACTTGTACTACATATTGCCAAGTTGTGGGATATTGTACCGATATTTTTGAACCAACGCACAGTGGGGCGACTCCATATAAAAGCTAGCCATGCATAAACATGTCTTCAAATCAATAAAAACACGTGTTTCTTAACTAATTTTTGGTCGCTGAATCAAAAAATTGGGGTTGCTTTTTTATTAGGACGCGCTCAAATATTACGTAACTCAAAAATTTGGCTTTTAAAAGCGCTTTGAAAATCCAATATTTTTTTCATAGAATATGACGCGTTAGGTGATGTCAGATTTGTTCACACCATCACTGGTATTATGTTATATTTAAATAGACCCAAAAAAATTCTTTTCTGCCTTATTAGAAATTTGTATAATTTTTTCATTTTTTAGGTTTTTTTTCAGTAGTTTCAAAACAGTTTCATGACTACGTTGAGCACCAAAAAGGTCATTCGAAATAGTTATTGGTATCAAAGAACTCCTTTTAAAACCATTATCTATATGTTTTAATAGTGTGCGAAGAATTTAGTATTGTTAATTTCATATAACACGGCAATACAAATATTTAAAACTTTTCTTCATTTATTGTTTTTCATGATTAAACACAAATTTCTATATGAGTAGCAGTTTTTTTTTGCGTAAGAAAAAAATATCTTATTTATAAGAGACAATACAGCAGTATTAATTTTTAGTACTGTACAAATTTAAAAATCAGTAAAAATTAAATGCAATCAAATTTAAAAACAAAACTAATCATCACTTACACTTTTGTATTCATCATCTTCTTTCTGAATCAATATCGTTCTAGGCTTTCATAAGAAATGTTACTTCTTCAGGAAGTTCCTTGAACGTATTTTTATTTTTCTCAAAATGAACGTTTACTATTGTATCTGTGAAAATTAGAAGGCGGTTAATTATATCCCTATTTGTTTTTCTCGCGTAGTTTTTCGTTTGAAATGCTCTCTTGTGTTTTTATTAACTTTATTACTTATTTCCTGAGCCGCCTCCGTCATTCTTCCTATTGGCAATATTGCTGCTTGGATTATACTATGACCATGAATTAAGATTCTGTTCATTGCAGTCGGCATGTGGTACCAAGGCTACAGCTTTACGTAATGCTTTGCGGTGTCGTTTTTTAAAGCATTAATTTTGCATTCCATTCCGCTACATTCAATTCAGCCATTCCGAATGGTCTGCCTCAAATCGGTTACGTTTCCTTTGCGAGTGCTGAAATTTCTTATTAAATGACTTCCAAAAACTATTGAACTCTTTATCCTTATTCAACGAAAAACAGTTGATTGCTGCTGCTTTCATCTTTTCTAGCGATCCTTGAGGTTTTATCGCTTCATATATCTGTTTTCGATTTAATCCGTTTACTTTAAATTATAAAAAAGCAATGTTCATCAGAAATAGCCATAACAACTTACTTGCAATTCCACTATCCATATCCACCATTATTTTGGAAGCCACAAGCACTTCAAGATACAAAATAAAGATTTGATGCTAACAGAACGCTCTTTCAGTTGCTACGGAACAGAGATGAATAGGGGTATGACAAAGAATAGCGATCAGTTTGTCCAATCTTCTCGGTCATACCACAGTTTGTTGACAAGCTAGGAGTGGAGTGCATACTGAAAATAGGCTATTGTTGATATGATTACTTTTGAAGCAATTAAACATGAGATGCTTGAAGCGCTCACAGAAGAGATAAATCTTGTCAAATATTCAAAAATGGAGCAAATGGTCAAAAACCCAATCTTTTCTTTAAAAAATATCAATACTCTGCATAAGTCTGCGCTACATGAGGCTATGTCCATTTGAAAGCTAACATTTTAATCTAATATTTACAACTATCCTCAACCCGGGCGAACCCGGGTTTCATAGTTTTGTAGCAAGGTTGTCACAATAAAATCACACTTTTTTCGTTTAAATTAAAATTTTACTAAGCTTTTGTACTATTCAAAAAAAATGATACAGATTTGCTCTATGCTTGATTTCAAGGAACTTTCTCTTTAACACCATCTTAATTCAAGTCAATGGTAAAGCTATCGCGAATTATGTAATTTTTATAATTTTATTCAAACAACCGCAAAAAACACAGAGGTAACATACTTTAAAAAATCGTACAGAACTCAAGATCAGTCCAATTACTTCAAGAACTTGGATTTAAAAATTTCAATAGTGTATTATTACAGGAAAACTATAAAAAAGACATCAACGTGAATTTCGTATATTGGATTATTGACCAGCGATTCCCCACTGTGCAACGGCTGCCATTTTGAGATCCAAAGTAGTGTAGGAAAACGTTTTTTTTTTCTGCGTCTTCATACCATCCCCATTCCGAAAAACAATCATATTAATGGATAGTAAACACATTTATCTAACATCAATAACGGCTATATGGGATTTCAAAAAGGTTTCAAACCTTCACTGGGGACTAATGCGGCTTTTGATAGTTGATATTACCACCAATCTACTGTTTGTTCAAATTCTTATGGGACCTGAGTTTTCTCATGATCGGTATTGATTCAAGTCCGAAACAGGTGACTTTTTCTGGGGCCCTGGATGTTTCCAATGTTGATTTGATTGAATTTAATCACCGTTTTACTTATTTCCGAGTACTCAATTCATTTAATGTATCGCTTGCTTGGTTTAGGTACAAACCAAAAACTGTTAACTTCCGCTGGGGTGCCCCTGAATAGGACCGGATGTGTCCAATGTGGTCCTGTATACATGATCATTGTAATGCTTTTTGAATTATCATGTAAATTGAGGTGGTGCATGATACCCGTAACATGCCAGGGAGCGGTCAATTTGGTCTTTGGCTTGGTTTTCTGATCCGATTCTCGAGTAATTGAAAGTGCCGTATGATGCGTTCAACGTGAATAAGGGCAATTATAATTAAACAACTCATATTCACCGGAATACGATCCTGAGATATTTCCAGAATTGGTGGACCACTAATCAATCTGATTGGCGTTTTTGTAATGCAAATAATACAAGTAATTCTATAAAATGTTATAGATATTGACTAACGGAGAAAAAGAATGAGAACAAACAATACATTCAGATGCACGACGCTGCGAAAATACTTATTAAAGAGTGGACTCTGTTTAAAGGGTATACCGTTTAAAATCCGCACACACAAAGTTCCTTCTCAAAATTCGAGTTTTTATTCGACTAAAAACCAAACAATTAAAATTGGTTTTGGCATTGTTCATTTAATATATTTCACCTTTATATCCGAATGCGCAAACCTTGCTCTTGACCCCAGCCATAAGGTTCTGCACGACCTCAGAATCAACAGTTTTTTTTTGCATATTAACCCAAGTTCGATACATTTCTTCTAAGTTATTCGCCACTTTAGGTCGTTGTGGAAGGTGCTCCTTCATAGTGGTCCATAATGTTTCTATTGGCGCAGTACCGGAGTCGACATCATTCACCATATACCACTCTGGTACGTCCATCGTGTAGTGGCATGATGCCAATTTCGGCAAGAAGGTCGTCGGACACTTTTCCAAATACACCTGTCCATTCATGGTGCTTGCAGTAACGGTACTCCATTTTCCGCAAGTAAAAATCGCATGCCAAATTAAGAACTTCTTGGCAAACTTTAACATTTTCTGTGTCTGGAGGTTCTCGGGAACATCACATTCACATTCAGGTTTCCTGGAATCTGGTTGAAGTCCGTCTTCACATATTACGCAGCAGTATGATTTCGTTAACTTCTGGTCGTACAGCTTCCGGGCACGGCTTTTCGCGAGCGTATTCAATTTCTCGTCACGGTTTGGGGACTTCTGAACATTATACGTGCGTATTCCAGCTTGACATTGGGCATTCTGCAAGAAAGTCTTCGTCTGCGGCGTTCGGTTTCCGTTTAAAGGCTCTATCCACGCGTTTGTGATCGTTCTCCTTGACCAGACGGCTTTTTTTTTTTCAGATATTCGCTTCCGATCAACAGTCAGATGTTGTTTTACAATGATACCAAACACCATGGAATTCGCAATTTCCAACTGGCATGATGCGACGGAACGTTATTCTCAAAGTACTCGTGCAAAACTTTTTTGGGCACGCACTGTTATTTCGTCGGCATTATGTAAACTTGTACGCACCTGATAAAATAAACGCATATAGCATAATCAACTCACATTAAACTATGACTACGCAAATTTTCAATACAAAAAAGTAAGAACAATTTAAGTGCGTGGGGATTTTTAACGGTACACCTTTTAGCTTGCGTAAGACCAGTATCGACTTAAAAAGTAGAGAAATTACGGAATTTTGTTCAATATTTCCAAGTGGAATTTTGACAATTGATCTGCATGGAACGAAATGTCACCTTCATATACGGAAAAATCGAGCGGAATATTTTTCCGTAACTAAAATTGACAGCTTCCATTAGTTTGCGTGGAAACCTTTCAAATTTCAATTTTATTTTTCGTCGTTTTCAGGAGGATACTGTTGCTGAAATTTCTTCTCGATTATTTAATTTTCCGTTTCAGTAAACGGAATTTAACATGGGTATGGAACAGAAAAAGAAATTTCTTTCGAACACGATACCAACCTTTACACTGAAAATTTATTTTCGTAAATTAGCGTTCATTCGTTTCGTAAACATGGATTTTGAACATAGAATCAATGTTTCGTAAATTTTATGATACATTCATGTTGCTTGTCATCTAACTAAATGCTATCAAAACAACGTATTTTTACAATGAACAAAATGAATTTCGTAAAGACCAGCCAATCGTTGCTTCTCTTCAGTCGTACTCATATATGTTTGTGCTCCTGCTGGGATCATGGGAAGCATTAATTTATCTCAAAATAGAAATGAAAGCACCGTCGAGTGTTAGAGCCTCATGCGCACTAAATAAGTTACTTTTCACGAGTCAACATGGCCTAGTAAGATCAACTACGGACTCAATAACAGCTCTCCCTAAAAATGCAGGATCGAATCCCATGTCACGAACAACTTCTCGTAGTTGCGCTTTTTTTTCTATTATATTTTGAGCCGAAAAAGTAGATCTGTTAGTCATTCATGCAACCACCAGAGAGGCGTTTCTTTTTTATTGGTAAGAAATTACTCGTAGCTCTTTGTATTGTTTTCGTAGAATGAACGAAAGTTCTTTCTTTGTCAAAAAATGCTTAGTGATTGTGACAGTTGCACGTGAGGCATTAAATACAAAGGTAGCTTCTTAAAAAGTACAAATCAGTTTCGTTGCTGAAAACAACGAATAGATTTGTTAGTCCTACCTTGGATTTCGTAATATAAACGAAAATTAATTTACAGTGTAGTAAACAAACGAAATACCATACCTGGAGAAGTTGTTGATATTTTTGGATCATTTTCGATAATGAATAAAATTTTCTTTTGTACAAATACTATCAATGATACCATCTGGTTTTTTTTTATTATTACAATGTGGTTCATCACAAATCAGATTGCAGTCAAACTAAGATTTTTTTTCAAATGGTTCGCATGGTTTTTCTAGACTAGTATCAAGGCCTACCTATTTTTGAATGCCACGCTTTATAAATCTCACGTTTTGCGTGTGCAAATGAGTCTGAGAATAAACCCTCGCAGTTTTTGGAAGTTTAATAATACTAAACGAAAAAGTGCAACGATTACAACGAACGTTTGTTTGAACGATACGACTGCAGCGTCTTTAACCGAGTCTAGTCAGTTGTTTGCTGAGCATTTTGCGTCCGTATTTGCAACGAATCCTGCAATATTGGAGATCGAAGAAGCCACACGTGATGTTTTAGTTGATTGTGTTGACCTTGGAGTTTATGATGTAAATCCAGAAATGGTCCCAATGGCTGTAAAACGGTTGAAACATTCGTTTGTTCCAGGACCTGATGGTTTGCCTCCAGTTGTAATCTGTCGTTGTATTGCCGTTTTGACACATACGTTGTTTGATATTTTCAATCGTTCACTCCAGCAAACAAAATTTCCTCGCATCTGAAAGCAATCGTTTATGACACCAGTTTTCAAACGAGGGGATCGCCACGATGTTATCAAATATCGAGGCATAACAAGTTTGTCAGTCTCGGATTCCAGACGGCAGAGCAATACTCCAGAGTCGATCACACCAGGGAGCAATAAAGGGATTTCAAGCAGTAAATATCGGAAAAGTCTTTAGCCATCCGAAAAATAAAGCCTACCCAACAAACATCGGTGTTGAATTAGAGCTTGTTCAAGCAAATTTGGAGAAGCTATTCAGCTGTTTCTTCTAGAATAGCTGAATAGCTTCTCCAAATTTGTTTGAACAAGCTCTAATTCAACGCCGATGTTTGTTGGGTAGAGCTCTTGACGCCTTGTCCACGATGTACGAGATGTGAAACTTGTACGTCAACTGAGAATCGAGAATAACTTCTAGATCTTTTACGTAAGCCGCACATTTAATTACCGTGCCTTGAAGCTTAAAGATCGGCTCCTTTTGTCTAGAGAAAGTGATCACCGAACACATCATTGAAGTACAGCAAGAAGATCAGTGGTTCTAAATGACTCCTTGAGGTATTCCTGAAGTGGCTGGAAAAACGTCGGACATGCAATCACCAACAGTAACTGTCAGCAGACGATCAGTGAGGTAGGAGTGAAACCATTGTAAGAGACTTCCATTTACTCTAAGCTTATGTAGTTTTGCGATAGCGATGTCGTGCTTGAGCTTGTCAAAAGCTGCTGAAAGGTCTGTATAGATGACGTTCGTTTACGCCCTTTCGGCCATATTTTCCGTAATAAACAAAGTAACACATAACAGATAAGTGGTAGTGAAACAGCCGACCATGAACCCGTGTTGATCTTCAGTTAATTATTGCTTGCAATGGAAGAGTAGACGGCCTATTATAACGAGCTCAAATAGTTTCGATACCGAGCTCAAAGACGAAATGCCTCGGTAATTATCCACATCTCGTTTGGTTCCTTTCTTGTGAACTGGAAACAAGTGAGCAATCTTCCAACACGAAAGAAATATGCCACTTGCTGTGAAAATCTGGAACAGACGATGCAAGAGGGCCAGCAGAATGGAAATGTGTTTCTTTAGAAATACTGGCGGAACTCCATCAGGGCCAGGATTGAAGGATGACTTGAGCTGCGATGCGGCGTTGGAGATCATCTCAATACTGATATGGATTGCACCAAATGAGTGACCATGCGTTGTTCGTAGCCGCAGTAACATTTTTGTCAGTGAATATGCTGGCAAACTTGATCGAAAACAAGCGGCAAATATCCTGAGGAATGGAAGCGGCTTCACCGTTCAAGACCATGGACGATGGTAGTCCAGACTCCCTGCGCTGCTGATTAACATATCTCCAAAAATATTTCGGACGTGATTTCGGCTCTCTTTGGACATTTAGTTGGTATCGAGAGTTGCGTGTAGAGGTAGTCCGTAAGATTGTGATGTCATTCGTCGTTATGTCGTGATTTTCCGTGAAGATGTGTTCTGCAACTGTCGATTTGAAGTTATATGCAATTCCTTTGTCATTCTGTTTGACGGCCTTAGTTACCTCCGCTAGATGCTCTTTGAAGCTTGTTGTCAAGGTTATATCTTCTGAATGTTTGGTGGAGCCTAACAAAGATGCCAATTGATTGTGCCTACTAGAGAAAACTAAGTCCAAACCAAATTCCCTAAGCCGTGGTTTCAGCTTTTTCGTGAGGTCTTTATCGAAGGGTACGGGTACGCGTTTCAGGGGTTAAAGTGAGTCGGAGAAGCTTTTTTGCGATTTCCTATGAAGATGTATTTCCTATTAGTTGATTAAGTCTGGCAGTTTCGAAGATATCTGCTAATTCTTTGACTTTTCCGGGTCTATTGAGAGAACGATGGATCATGTGGTGGAAAGTTGCCATTTTATGCTGAGAAAAAAGCTTTGAAGTGTGAGGAATGACTCTTTGGGTATTTGTGGGTTTTCTGAAGATTTCAAACTCTAAAGGCGATGATGACAATGATTCTCTCACTTCTAGAAGGTCGAGGAATGCAAGTTTCCCATCCTTTTCTATTTCATGAGTGAACTTAATGTCTTTGTGGAGATTGTTCATTTCTTGAAGAATTAAGGGGAGTTCCTCTCGTCCACCAACGAGTTGGAAGTAATCCTTTTGTTTTTAGGATTGTTTCTAGATTCGCCATCACCAGTTCACAGAGGAATGGGGCTGAGGGTGAAGGCAGTTGTGCATCATGATCGTATTCTAACAAGTCTGGAGTTCCACAAGGCAGCTATTTCAGACCGCTCTTGTTTTTTTTTTTTCAATGATGCTGCTTTGATTTTGGGCGAAAGTATCAAAGTGATCTATGCAGATTGTTTAAAGTTGTACACCGTGGTGCGCACGCAAGAAGATTGCTTACTTCTTCAAAACTCGTTAAACTCATATTCTGAGTGGTGTCAGAGAAACAAACTAATACTTAGCGTGTATAAATGTCAGGTTATCACGTTTCACCGTATGGATCCAATTTTGTTCGACTACTAAATTGATGGCAATAATCTTAGTAGAGTTACCAGTGTGACTGATCTGGGTGACTGGATTCAAAAATGACTTTCTAGCTACACCGTTTTGCGATCATATCAAAAGCAACTCGACAGTTGGGCTTTATTTCCACGGTGGCGAAAGGTTTTTCGGACCCACACTGCTGGAAGTCTTTGTACTGTGCAATTTTGGAAAATGCGTCGGTGGTATGGCAGCCTTACCAGGTCACGTGATGCCTCAGAATCGAACGAGTTCAGAAGCGGTTTATTCGTTTGGCCCTGAAAAACTTGCCACCGTATCCTGATAGATGCCGACTACTGGGTTTGAACACGCTGGAACGACTTCGAAAAAATGCACTCCAGTAGTCGAAGTTCATTGCTAAATTGTTGAATGGTAAAGCTGATGCTTTTGAACTACTTTCTATGTTGAACTTTCGTGTACCAAACAGAACCTTAAGGAACTCTACGTTGCTGCAAGCAAGTTTTCACCGAATTGTGTTTGGATACAATGAACCGATTTCGGCATTTATTCGTGCTTTTACAGCAAAGCTCCCATTCAGTTATTGTGTTGATGCCTTTCACACACACTAAGGGCCGGTTCATAAACCACGTTGACTCATTTTTGAAAATCTCAGACCTCCCCCCCCCTCCTCCCTCGTAAACTTTTCTTCATACAATTTTTTGAATTTTGTATGGAACGTAGACTTTTGTCAAAATCGCCCCCTCCCCCCAGAAAAGTCAACGTGATTTATGAATAGCCCCTAAGTTTAGTGAAAGAAATAAGCTAGTTGGGCTAAACAATCAGCCTGAAATGCCAAAGAAGAACACAATCTGATACTTAGTGATCGATTGCTTGCTCGTTGATGGTTTTCCTGCTGGATTGCTTGGATTGGAATGGATCGAATATAATTCAACGAAGTATGTAAACGGGATGTAATGTCAACATAGCACCTTCATTTGGCCTATTTATAAAAAAAAAGTAATAAATTCAGTGATAATAGACGTAATTGTGTTGGTAACATGATGATCGATTTATTTTGGAGCAGTTGAGATTTTATTCATCAATTTGTAGTTATACACTTGAGTGTCCCTAATATTGTAATTATCAAAATTTCACTGCTTAAGCTGCCAGATAACCTTCATGATCTTCAAATGACTTAAATTTAGCTAAATTGATTCGATATGCCAAGTAATGCTTTCTAGGTGTACAGTACAGCCACGCGTAATAAATCTGTTATCATGGAAAAATGAAAAATGATTTCACAAGAATACCGTAGACCCAATATTAGGGACACAATATTATCCAATGTTTCCATTTATGGCACAGTTTATTTATGACATAGTTAAATGTGTGTATTGCTTCAAATTTCAATGAAATTGTATAAGTACGTGATTACGTTTCTCGATATGCAATGTCCTAACGATCATATGTGAAAATCATTCAAGTGTTTTAAAGTAGTTTTGTTTTTTATTTTTCTTGTGAAATTATGTGAAGATTATGTTGTATAAAACTCGAGATTGAGTTCCTCAAGAAATAATAAAATCAGATTTTACGAACATTGTAACTAACAGTAAACCTAAATAAGACGAAGTTACATCCACGGATAGACCCAATATGGTTAGACCGTTATATCCATTGAAAGTTTTTGAAATCCATATCCATTGAAAGTTTTTGTCTTATGGTAGTGAGTTGTTTGGCTTTTCGAGAATAGTAAACGTCTTGTTGATCTTATCTAAAACAACGTTTTAGGAGTTTAATATCGTGTCCAGTTACTTCATGAGTTATTATTTAAAATGATATCCACCACTGCATATTCGGCTAAGTCAAGAGGTCATACCGTGGCTAAATTTTTTACAGGGGGGAGCAGGGACCGTTTTCTCCTTTGTCAAAATATGAGAAATACCATAAACAAAAATCGATCACAGCGAAAAGATCTGTTTGATAAATCTTTATTTGAGAGACTTTTAGCCGGTGTATGGCTCATCGAGTAGATCTTTTCAAAGCACTGTATAGATACTCTTATTCTATAAAATTCTTGAGATGAATCTAAATTCAATCCTTTTACTAAAATAAAATTTTCACAAAATTGTTCGTTTAATTCACCACCGTATTCATTGTATTCTTCAACGAAATTTATTTGTTTTACATTTGTGTAAATTTTATTTTCAAAATAACCAAAAAAATGCAATAAGTAATATTTTAGTTGAAGGAAAAAAAAATTGGCTTTATAAGTTCTTATACAACAAAAATAATGGTTCTTCAAAAACACTGATTCGTAAAAGCCAATAAAATCCATTCTACCCTATTTCCATTTCGGTGAAGCACCATTTCGTCAGTTTACCAATATTTCCGTCATCCTTTGCTTTTAATAAAGCGTATTCAAAATGAATAACTAAATTTCTAGCACACGATCAAAACATCTAGTCGGTTGGTTTGGATACGGCTGTATATAAACGATGAAGGACGGGATTTGCTCTGCTGCCGAAGAAGGTCTCCACCTTTTAGCTTGATGAATCAGAGTGCATCCATTCATGAATCTGCTCCGGCTAATAGTAGTCTATCGAAGGCGTGTGAACTCCAACTCACAACCCACTTCGGGCACTGATAGCACCAATTTTAATTGAAACCTTTTTCCCGAACCGCCCGAAATCGATTCCGCTGAAATCGATCGAGGCTGAACCACGTTTTCGACCGCAGTTAAATATCCTCCTTAAAAGCCATCGAGTCAAGTGATTCCTTATCACTTCTATGAATATCACTAAAAAAAATCCATTCACCTAAATTACAGATGATTC
The DNA here is from genome assembly GCA_034211315.2 of Aedes japonicus. Lineage (NCBI taxonomy): Eukaryota > Metazoa > Arthropoda > Insecta > Diptera > Culicidae > Aedes > Aedes japonicus. The sequence continues at coordinate 28,649 of JASCZW010007606.1, forward strand.
TTCCCACTGCCAATCCTCACTGGGTTATCACTCTGAAAGCATCATCCCTATCCGATGTTCACATGTATGCTCGTTTCGTACAGCTTTTGCTATTTCAATGACCCAAGGAAGAGATTCAGAAGGCTCGAATTTGAAGCTCTACTCCCAGCATGCTCGATATCATCATCTTCTCCACTTGGCTCTTTGATGAATATTAATAACACTCACCTCACTCTCTCAAACACACACACACATGGCTCACCCGTTGATGCGAAGAAATTAATTTTCGCCCATTTCCAACTCGTAAAACTCCCAATAAAACGACCATCCTCATTTCGGCCGGTCGACCATCAGTCCGATAAGATCATTGCTTAGGTACAATTTTCGGACAGCTCCAAGTGCTGCTGATGCTGCTGTCGTTGGTTGATTGGTGGTTGGTGGTCATCGCCGACGTCGAAGCAACAGGTCCGAGACGACGTTGGGAACCCCGCGTGGCTGGTACACTTGTTCGGCAAAAGGTATCCATTTTCAAGCCCCCCGAAGCCATTGATCGGCATCGATAACCCACCACCGACCTCCAGTGCTTGTTGTTGACGGTAAAAGTTTGGTCTTTCGTCGGAAGCTGCGTGTAGAAGATGTTTGACGGTCGATAACCGACACCCGGCTGAAAGCGTTTGGACTCATCTTCAATCTTTTGCAGCTTCGAGACACTCAGAAACGGTACCCCCTGCTGGCTACCGTCCGTTGTTTTCTTTTCTCTGGAAATTATTCAAAAATTTGAATGCCATTTCGAACTACAATCCAGGTTGAGTTTTGCTTTGTTTTGGACGGGTGTGGTGAGAATACGACACAATTTTATATATTATTGCTATAAATTAATAAAAACAAACAGCTCCCGTGCTGCGTTGACGATAAACTAGTTGAATTTATGGTGAGTGCAATTTACGACCTGTGAGCCCATTCATGATCGCCAGGCTTGCTGATAGCGGTTGTTTTTGTTCTCTTTTCAAAAAAGAAATTTATTCTTGCTGTCATGCTGTTCCTATGTTAGTTCTTGAAAAAATGGTAGACTTTCTAAATTTTCAACAAATTTCATCCATCGAAAGAATGTTAAACTTAATAAATCAGATCCATTTGCCAGAAAACACTGCGGTATCTTATTCTAAAAATAGATCCATGCATATCGATTAACCATTAAAATGGGTCGTGAATTATTCTTCTTTTTCTAAATATTTGATAGTTATGTTAAGAATATCCTCAGGTCGAACTGACAACGGTTTATTTCACAAAAAATAATTCGAATAATGATATTGTCGACATTGGTCAAAATCCTGAGGAAATATGATTTTTCTTCCTTGGTTATTATGAGAAATCCTGCCAAGAAACTTTTAAATAATGTTAACAAACCACAAGAAGGCTAGAAGCATTCTTGACCACGTCAGTTGAAGTCAATTCCAGATTTTGATATTTTAAACAACTGTTGCACACATATCAAGTGCTCATTGAAAAATAGTTCCCATTTTTAATTATGTTGTTATGTTCCTTCTTAATTAGTTCGTCTATTCGTGAGGCTCAGACATGTTAAACACTTTGCGAAGCCGGTATTTAATGTTGTTATTTACAATACTTTGCTTTTCGATGTTAGTAAGTGGGGTACCAATAACTCGTGGCTGGCTCGAAGTTAAAGGGTCACATAATAGTTTAGAAGGGGCCAGGCAGGTAAATTATTTAAGTTTATATTTTCTGTTCATTGTAGCGGCTGCCAGAAAGTCCTGGGTTCATAAAGCTAGCTTTGCACGTACCAGTAGCACGGAAGCAAGAGGGTAGTATAACTAAGACACAATGACACATATACTGAAGCGGATGTGTGCGATGAAATTACACTCAAAGGATAGACAACCAAAGGTATTCGTAGATCGCGTGCATGTAGGGAAAATCACGCACTCCCGAATCATCTCCATCAGCCTTTACCGACTGAGCTAAGGGAGGACCCACACAAAACACAAATTCAACATGTAAGATAGCCTATCCGGAAATCTGGAACAACTTCGCTGTTCGGCCCAGGGCCAATAATGTTATCGTAATATAAAATAATGTTAAATTTCCAGTCGAATGCTATTTGTCTAAATTAGATTTAATAATATTTCATGAAGTTAGAGCACTACAAAGTTGATCAAAAGTTTGCCTGTCCCAATCATTTTGCCAATCCCCTGTATATAAAATGAAAGCAATGCTAAGCAACCGTTTGTTATTTACTCTTTCGGAAACCAAGCTGCGTATTTGAAAGCAAGTTGTTTGATTCAACCTAACGGTCAAGTCTTTATAGGATCATTTTGTCTAACAATTTCCTTGAACATGATAGCAGAGAAATCAGACGGTAAGTATCGCAATCAGGCAACGGTTTCCGATTGGAATGAAACTTTGCAAATTTATTGAGTTCTGCCTGTGATGGTATTTGCCACTGAAGAAAGAAAATTATACACAACTATCTTTTCATAAGGGCGTATGAAAAATTGGACCAAAATTGCAAAATTGTTTTTTTTTTTCAAAAATTCATAACTTTGTAACGCTTTATTGGAATAAAAAAACGATAATATAGAGATAAAAAATTAACGAATTTGTATTTTAAAAAACAAAAACAGCAAATGGCCTTTTCTCAATATTTTATGGCATTTTTCTTTTTTAAACTAAAGTTTTGCCCTAGAAGCAAGTAAAGAGTTCAAGAGTAATTGTTTTTCCGAATTTTTTTTTTAGAATTTGTTAAACTTTGATCAGTAATTAAGTCTTCATCAAATTTGACAATGTTTTTAGTAAAACTATGCTAAAAATAGATTCTGAGCGTCGTTTTGAACATACTAATATATAAAATCGTTACTAGTAAGCCCATCCGTTTTGAGGTTATTGTGAATCTAAGAAAACAATAATCGTACAGCTAGTACACGAAAAAAAGATAAACTAAAGACATCATACACACCCACATTGCACATATGGCACATTTGTACTTCACCGGAACGTTTGATTTTAATTAACATAAACAACTTCAGCTCACTACACATGTATTCCTTCTAATATTTCTTTTTATATACGCACGTAAATCGTATCCATGAGAAAACATTCATCCCTAGTTAGCTCTAATTCTGCCAAACCAAATGTGCACGTAAGGAGTGTATCGAAAAGTAGTTATAAACTTCCAAATAATAAAATAGGCATGAAAACATGGTTAAAATTAACATACTATTTCAGTTTATTATAGCTTAACATGTTTACAAAAGATCCAAACGGAAAAACTAGTCATCATGTTCATTTCTGTAGAATGCCCGTACCTTTGATTTGACACCTGCCATCAAATTCTGCACAGTGACCTTTGTGCACTTCCTGATGCCGCTGCCCAATTTTTCTTAAAATCGGTCATGTTTTGGGACACTGTACCATCCTTCTTAAATATACGCTTGACTATTGCCCAATAGCGTTCGATCGGTCGCAACTGGGGACAGTTTGGTGGGTTGGATGTCTTTTCTACGAACTTGATGTTATTCTCCGTCAGCCACTGTAGAGTGGATTTGGCGTAATGTGCCGATGCCAAATCTGGCCAGAAGAGAGGAGGGGACTGGTGCTTTCATACAATGGTAGCAACCTGTTCTTCAAACATTCCTTTGATAAATCTCAGCATTTATAGTTCCTTTTGTATAGAAAATTGAAGAACGCAAGCCACATGTGCAAATAGCTTGCCAAATGAGCACCTTCTGACCGAATTTCTCCATCGCAACAGTCGTATCTGCGGTTGGCACACGTTCCCCAACAGATTTAGTATAAAACTGCGGCCCCGGTAGCGTTCTTGAATCTTCTTTAACGTATGTTTCGTCATCCATCAAAATGCACTGGTCGACATTGTCCAAAATGCAGCTGTACAGCTTTCGAGCCCTGGTTTTGGCACGAGACTTTTGTTCCGGAGTTTGTTTGGGCACTTTCTGCTTTTTGTACGTCTTCAAGTCATTCCTGCGCTTGATTCGTTGAATCATTCCGATGCTGGTCCTGAACTTCTTGGCTAGATCGCGAGTAGAGGCAGATTTGTTCCGTTGAATATAATCCACAACTTTTTGGTCCAAATCGGGGTTGCTGGAGCCGGGTTTCCGGCCACTTCTTGGTAAATCCTTGAGGGAGCACTCTTACCAAACTTTTCGATGATGCGTTTTACACTTGCCGGGTGAACATTTACTCTTTTCGCAATCTGGTTGTAAGTAAAACCCTTTTCGGTGCACCAAGTGTGCAGAATTTTCTTTTTAGTCTCAAATTCAATTCGCGACATTTTGAATACAACTTTATCAACGGAAATGAATGAACCGAATAATCATTTTTGACATGTAAACAAAGCAAATAGCGCTTACACGCTAAAAATATATACAGTAGTTTATGCGTAATAACGCATCGAATGTTTATAACTACTTTTCGATACACTCCTTAACATTTGAGGTCGTACTTGCAGTAAGTACTTAGAAGAACCCATTGAATAGTCAGATATAATTCTTCAACACCATGTTAGGTATATTTCTAAAGTCACAAAATGAGAGGAATAGTTGAATTGAGAGGGAGTCATTCAGAACACATGATCCACATAAGCTGAAAAAAAATATGGACAAAGTACCACAAATGGTGGGGGATCTAAAAATCCCAGATATGAGAATACGTAGTTTTGGCCCATCCTATAGCTCTCAAAAGGCTAAATGAACTTACAAAAATCACCTTTGCATGATGAAGACTCATGGTTGGTAGGTTACTTTGAACCGCGAGGTGGAATAGTCTCATAAAACTTAGAACATATAACTTTTGAAAAAAAGTGCTCAAAATCTAGAGTACATACAACGTCAATATTTTGATGTTTTCCAATTAGAATTATTTGAGATTATTAGAGAATTTCCATTTGTTAAAAATGTAGGTCAATCCTCTCAACTTTTTGTTTCCATTTTTTATGTTATGAGCGACCGAAGTTACACTCAGTAGCAAAAAAAAAAGCCGAGCAAAATTTTGCTTCCAAAATACGCGTTGTTCAACCTTCTGTAACTTTGTCAATAATCAATATATTTGACTGACAACACTATAACTAATGTATACACCTTATGTGACCAAAATTTTATGTTGATAAAGTTTAAAAATTTGAAGTTATCATAACATATATGAAAAATGTCAATTTTGACATACCAATTTCAAATATCCGTATTTTTGTGAAAAATTTAGGTAGGATATTAAAAATTTCTCCATGACTTAAAACAGTACAGAGATTAATGTGGACAAAATTTGAACTGCTTTCATCAAGTAGTTTGGACTACAGCTGACGTCAAAGTTGACGCTCTAACATGAGTATTTCTCGCTTTTACCTGATATTTACCATGCTGAACTATCGGTGCAGAGACGTTTATGAAAAAAGTGCTTGCGTTTTATGAAAACAGTTTTTGCACTAAGGTCCCTCAAGTCTCAAGACTCAAGTCACACGTCACGTCTTGGGCCAAAAGCAAAAACAAATTGAGCCCCGAATTGAGCTCCGTGCTCCCAAGGCAAATGGTCTTGGACTGCAAAGACAATTCCAAAGCGTGCCGAAACCATTCATCAAATGAGAATTGAAAACATACAATATGATCGAAAAGTACACGATCTTCATTCGCACCCCGTCACACCAATATTGTCAAATTGACAACAAGCGTCTCCACGCTTCAGCCGGCAATCCTCCGGGATCGCACGACCTGCAGACGCGTGAGACAGGAACATGCGAGGGCCACAAGGCTCCTTACTTCCAGGATGTCAACACATCACTCAATGCCCACCAAACATACAAATCTCATACACAAAAAATATTATTAAAAAAAAACTGGAATGGGACACAAAAGGAGAAAATGGAAAAGGCTCACCCGGGTTTCCAGAACATTCACTGCTGTGGCTGCAACATCGAGCAACCAGAGCAGGTCCGCGCACCCTCCAGACAACACTCCGTTCCTAAGGAGATGGCCGACCATGAACGCTCCACGACCATCAACCTATTTAACATCTCCCAGTGACGCGGGTGAACTCGAGCTCCTCCTGTTGCCGCAAGGCTGCACGTTCGGGGCTCCGTCTGCACCGGGGACACTTTGTTCCTACACCAGTCGAAAGCCTCGTGTTGGACCGCAATAAACTCTTCAGCGACCTATCACTATCAAGATGAAGAGCTCAACACTACGCAACAACTTCCACTATCTAATCCTCTCGAAAATTTTCCTTCGAAATTCTTACTCGCGATAGAATAGAAAAACCATGACAGCTGATCCATACTCTACAAAGTTTTACTAACACAAATAACGGAGCATTTCATTCGGTATATGCACGTACCCTTCCTCTCCTGAAGATTCACAAAATTCGTTGTGGTACAAATCTATTCATTTGGATCCAACTCATTTTACAGAATCACCCTTGCCGTTAATGCAACGAAGTAGGCCTGACTGCTTTGACGCTAGAAACATAATTTTAAGATGCTGCAGTTGTTAACAAAAAAAAAAAAATGGCGTCATCTTACCAAATTATTCCCAGGATACTTGCTCGTACAGGCTTCATTTTATGTATTTATACGGCTCAATCGCATTAGCTCTACTGAGCCATAGGCTATGTTTGTGGATCACACACAACTAAAAACGACATTTTAAGCAACCTAATGGTACTTTTTCTTTCGTGAAGTCGATTTGTTGTTAGCTTCTTCAGTTCTAGCTGACTCTTTCTGTTGACGAATGGAAAGAAAATGTGAATACTATTGGCACAGAGAGATTAGTGATGTAATAGGAATGACTTCAACCAGTATTGTGGACAGTTGGAAGCCCCACTGTATTTGATAGGATTTTTACCGCTGCCGATTTGACGTTGATCATGATCGGGTGTTTCTTTTTGTGTTGAAACTGACACCTCAGATACGGTGAATTTGAAGCAGACTACCGTGCCGGCACCATACCGTCCTCAATTACTAACTGTCGGCAAATATTGTTTTTGCTATGCTCACAAAGGAGCAGATTTGTTTGCGATCTGGATACCTCTGCTGCCATTGCATGTTGTTCAGCTCGATGGACAGCAAACATTGGTTCTTCTTAGCCACCTGAAAGCACAGGTGAGTCATCTCTCCGGCGATGTTAGATTTTCGACACTTCCGCCGTGGGTGGAAGTCTCGTCCAGGAAGCTACGAATGAAAGCAGAAATTCAACAACCCAATTTTCAACTGACTATTCCTTAGCTCTTTAACTTCCTGAATGGGTTTTCCTATGTTTCCAAAGTTTGTTTTTCGATCCGCATACTGAAGCAAACAGATGGCTGGTTCTTTTGATTTTCCAGTAATCTTCAGAAGAGAGAAAACTAGGTGCTGCAGATACTGCCATATGGTAGAACCAGGACTTACCAGGACTTGGAATGGAAACCACGAGATACTTGCAGCTACACTAAAACGAAAATCAGCGTTAATTTGAATCAGGATTTCAATGGTTTTTAACTACTTACCGGTAATCAAAAATAATAAATTAGAACTGGAACAAGTTCTGTTAAACTGTTATCTACCATTTTGTAAACAAACTGTTCGTGTCAACAGGTCTGGCAATATGAATTTAAAGCCTTTTATTCTCTCGCTTCACTATTGTGACATCACACTTACTTTTTAACTTACGGAAGAATGAAAGAGACGATACATTAACCTTGCTAGATCTTTTTTTAGTTTTACATGGGTGCCGGATGACAGATCGAAAATTGATCTGCACGGTGAACACTTCTAACCCAAGGGAAGAGTAATATATTTTTACCACTTTTTTCACAGGCCGTCTTTTTTTTACACTTGGCAACCAAGGGCGAAAGAACTTCAATTTTTAGAGAGTGAGAGTTTTATACAACTTAAAAACTTTTTTCAACTTTACGGTAGATCCATTTCTCCTAGCTTTTCCGCCATGGAGAAAAATAACTGGATTGAGTTCACCGTGGTGGCAGTAATTAGTTTGGATTGTCGCCGCACTACGGCGCCACTGGTATAGCATACACATTTTTTTATTTTATTTTCGTATGAGCCAATTGGTCTGTTCTATACACGGACACAAACTCGCTTCCTAAAAGAGATAAAAACGACTCATGATATCATGAGCATAGTGCATTTTCCCATAATGAGGCTCACACCATAATTGAGGCTCATGATTCATGCTCTCGTAACGCACTCGAAGCGTTACGAATTATTCTGCTGAGAGGGAATCATTAATCAAAATTACTAAGATCAAAGCAAGCAGGGGAATAAAAGCGCATCTATCGATCACAATACGCTTTTGCAGCACATGATTCAATCCACGGATTTGTTTACACTACTGTACACTGTTGTTGAACGGTTTTTCAATAGATATGCTTAATATGTTCTGCTTAGATATGCTCCAATCTGTTTGTTGGGTTTTCACTAGAATTTTTAGGAATTGGCAAATTGAGAAGAAATCTCTTACCAAATTCTTTTAGAGCCTTTGCAGAAAGATGCGATCACTCGCAACTCTGTAGAATTGCTCCAAATCCGCTTCCTGTAGCTTGCAAAATTCCTCGGCAGGGGCAATGCCATGACTGACGATTATTGGAGTAATCGGCCAGCCCTGCACGGTCCAACATTTCCCTCTCACTGCTGAGAAGCAGTTTTTGGGTACATGATTTTCAAATCATGAAAACGGGATCAAATTTGTTTCCGTGTGTGATTATTGTTTGCTAAGTTCAATCATAGCTTATGCCCAGTGAGTTGAGAAAACTCGAAAGATTCCCAAACTGGATCAGGAATTTAACTAAGCCACGTTCAGCATTAGATTTGTAGTTGCGTCTTTACCGACTGAACTAAGAAAAGTAAATGTTCTAGTATGGCTATGCGAAAGATGCGATCACTCGCAACTCTGTAGAATTGCTCCAAATCCGCTTCCTGTAGCTTGCAAAATTCCTCGGCAGGGCAATGCCATGACTGACGATTATTGGAGTAATCGGCCAGCCCTGCACGGTCCAACATTTCGCTCTCACTGCTGAGAAGCAGTTTTTGGGTACATGATTTTCAAATCATGAAAACGGGATCAAATTTGTTTCCGTGTGTGATTATTGTTTGCTAAGTTCAATCATAGCTTATGCCCAGTGAGTTGAGAAAACTCGAAAGATTCCCAAACTGGATCAGGAATTTAACTAAGCCACGTTCAGCATTAGATTTGTAGTTGCGTCTTTACCGACTGAACTAAGAAAAGTAAATGTTCTAGTATGGCTATACGTTCTTACAATGACGTGTCCCATTTTTGGCCTAAAAGAATTTTGTAGGCCATGAGTAAAACACACAGAGTCATACAATGGTTAATTATTTGAATACCTTTAAACTTAATTTTACCGAGCTAATACGATAAACTGGCATTTTGTTTTGACAGTTTTGGTTCCATAACATAACAACTAATGTTCATAATTCATAACTAGTAATCTCACCACTGTTTTGATCTTGGGTGGAGATAAGTTTGATAAAAGAAACGATTTATTGTTTATACATTATTTCACTTTCTTCAATTTCCTGCCAATCGGAAATAGGCGAGCCGTTTGAAACTGTGATTGGGTCAGAGTCGAATGTGGTTCCGTTGAAAGATGTCTACACCAATGCCACGTTTTCAATGGAACTGGTTTACGACGAGCAGTTTGAACATCGACGTTTGTGGGATACCGGGTATCCGGAGTATCCAAAGAGATCTTCCCGAGTCCTAGAGCGATGCTGTGAGTTGATTTTGATAGACAGGTGCAAAACGGTTGAGTCAAGAATGGCTACGGAGGAGGACATTTTGACAAAACTTAAGTTGGAGATACGATGCTATTTTCGTTCATCCGCTGAGTACGTGCACATATGTTGTCTAGGAGAACAATTGTAACGCTTTCTGTTATTAATGAGCCATGAATTAGCGGACTGATACTATTTTTCTGCATAGTCTTCATGCGATTGGTCACTGTTGCACGCCTGCAAACGCGTGGTAATGCGAGTGTGGGGACGTTTGACTTTGTGTCGGCGCGTCCTTCTTCTCTTTTCAGAAAGCGAGTAATGGCACTATATCCTTAAGCCATAAAGCTAGTGCAAGAGTTAGTGCCCATGTCCCAACCGGCAGACCAGCTCTCACGCAATACACTACACCCTTGGATTTGTAGCTTGACTACAATTAACTTTCTGTATTAACTTTCTTAGCTTCGTCTCTCCCAACGACCTATATACATATAAATATACATATCCTTTCTCGTCAAGGAAAGCCTTCCACACAATCTTATCCAACTTACAACTCCAGATGTCTATGAAGGTCGCATGAGTTCTCAGCATCTTCTTAAGTAGACATCTAATCAACCATCACTTCCCTCCCATCCCTCGCTGATCATAAGGACCTGGCCAGGTGTTGTGCAAAGAGATCGATGGTTGAAGAGACTGTCATACCCAAGGCATTTCTGCTGGCGCTTCCATCTTCTCTACAACAGCCAACACAGGATTATGTATGGCCGGAAAATGCTATGCTATAAATTATTTCCCTTTCTTTCATTCGCCAATTATCAATTAGTTAGGTCACCCGGAAAATGAAAATAGTTTGTAAATGTGATGCCCATTCACCCCGCTCTTTGAGTGCCCCGCGTTTTAAAAATAAATAATAATGGTCACTATCCTAGGAATTACGCTGATTTATTTATGGATTGATAAAAAAACCCATCATCTTAAAAATTATCATCAAACCACTGACTTCAGAAGAACTAATTCAATCAGAGCACTTTCCCGCTCCGCATACCATTGACCTGACCTGCCGTCGATTCCAACCTCTCAAGGCATGAGAAATGAAAACAAATCGCCGTACTTCACCTGCTTGACCTTAAGAGTATTGCACCTCGTGCACAGTTCACCAAACCACCTCGAAAAGCACCAAACTCGGACAACATTAGCCGTTGAGTAATCGCAGACAATTTCTCAAATCAGCTCACCCTGCTCAATCTCGCAGTGTTGTCCATCGGACCACCTATTCGCAGACAACCAAATGCAAAAATAAGGCACCACTTTCGCTTTCCATTACCCAAATGAGATTAATTTTTCCCCATCACCAGTCAGCCGAGGTGTGCGGTACGGCAAATGGCTGCGAGCTTACCCGTCACAGCCGGACCCATTCGGAGGCGCCTTAATTAAATTGTTTTCGGAGTTTCTCCGCGGGAGAGCTCTTGAGTTCGAGGTTTCAGAAAAAAAAGGGCGACGCACGTACCTACCTATGCATGCAAAAACGGTCTAACTTCGAATATGATTGCCTCGCTTTGACCGCCTTTCAGTATGCATCAAAATTCCACCTTAACAACAACCAAATCGGACGAACCATTTACCACCCATTGGTTGCCTTCGTCTGAGACAGGGCTGGCTATCTTTTGTGAAGCGTTATCGAGAAAAAGTTCAACTCGGTCTATAAAATTATTTCACAATTTTGAAAGAATCGAACAAACAAGCCTTCGAATCGCTGCTGCCGTTCCTTTCGCCAAACTGCTTCTCGTTACCGATTCGGACAATCAAATTACAATCGAATCCAAACTCCCAGGCATCGATGACGACAAACGGCCACTCCAAATGCTTCTCCGCATGAATTATGAATGAATTGGCCGATCCCAAAAATCAGTCATCTCTCACGCACGGTATTGGTCCTCCTAACTGCTGCTAAACACTTTCCCGGCATGGGGCCTCCCCGTTTTGTGCGTCGTCGCAATACGCCATCAGCCTTGATGGCTAATGATGATAAAAGGGGAGCAAACATTTTTCCCTCGAGGCCGAATTTCGTTCACCTGTGATATCTGCGCATTCGGCTGCGTTGCGATGCTGATCGGCGACCTATTATTTATGATGGCGCGCGTGTGTTACGACACAGTTTCTACCATGGGGGGACAAAATGTCCCCTGCTGAGGTCACGGATGGAACAAGTGTCTATCAGCGCTTCAGCACGTCCGTCAGTCAACAGCGCGGCGATCGTGGGGCCGTCGTGAGAGGTGCGCAGTGGTGCGGTTGTGCGATGAAATGGACTAAATTTTGTGTAACGCCCCAGATTTGAATGGTAATTACGCCCCAGTTGGATGGGGTTGAGATTCACCAGGGTTTGTTATGTCGCATGAGAGTCAAAATTTGAAGTTTCCTTATATTCGTTGAAATTTTGGTATTTGGACAATTTGATCGATCCCCGTTGGTGGTTTTCAGAATCGCTGTTGGTTATATGTTTCAGCATTTCACTGAAAAAATGACCTGATAACATCGTACTGGGCTAATTTAGATGTCTTGGTTGAATGTGAGTCGATTTAATTTGGTTAATAATCACGTAGGACTACGTCTCTGCTTGCCATACTGAGGTGCATTTACGAATACTAAAAATCAGAAGTTTAACGAAAATTGTAGAAAGCGAAAGAACGCTTATAATTTAGTCGATAATGAATCGATTACACTGGTCGAAAGAGATTTTTTAGACCCAGAGCTCCATGCCAGGTTCCGTTATCTTAGGTCCCAAAACCACAGAATATCGTATTTTGACCGCATGCGATTCGCAGTTTTCTTCACAAATTTGCATCAAAAATTGAAATTTTGATATATTTTAATTAATAATCATTCAAATAACTTCGTCACCATAAATGTAAATGCTCCATAAGCAATTCTTCAGACTTTAAAAAACAACTTTGCCAAAGAAAGTGTGTCGATCCGACTTCACCAGAAAAAAGTTATATCCGTTGAAATGCAGCAAGGCCTTCAGGATGGTATACACAGATAAAAAGAAACATTGAATTTTATGCGTTTTCTAATGCACATAAATGGGAAGATTCAATAATGATATCGCGCAGTAAGGGGGGGGGTTTGAAGGTCCATACAAAAAATCCTGACAGGGGGGGGTATAAAAAGTAAGTTTTTGCCGGACATCATTATTGAATGTTCCCAAAGGGAATGCTAGATTTGGCAGAAATGAATGGGATATTTCATGTAAATTAAGGTCAGATAACGCCTGCATTAAGCCTGTTGCATGACAGATTACAAACATTGATGTAGAAATTGGGTAGAGAAATTAAACGAGAGAAATTTTACGCGCTTGTTAAAATTTATTATTTTTTTCTGTGTACTTAAAATTTCATAATTATCTCACTACGTGGCTCTACTGTGCATGTGAACTCACTTTATAACCTGAATCTTGAGATCTTGACATATAGCAAGGTGGTGTCTTCGACAAAGATGTTTGGTTGATAAGGGCTGGCTTAAACAAAAATGGCGGAATGCTTTGTGGACAGATGTGTCCAAAATAGCTCTGCTTGGTACAGGCTGATCGAATGGCATCCGGACGAGAGCAGACAAAATCTCATGTGGAGGATCCAATCCAAGGCAAGTTTCAGAAGGAGATGGAAGTAGCGGAACGGATACACCAAGAAGCACCTTGCAAGTCGTTGCTAATGAAGAAGGCCACAGATTCGCAGTTGAAGTACTTTAAAGGTAAGTCCACTCCAAAGGCGAATTGGGGAACGTTTTTGAAAAGAAGGGAAGTTCCGGTAAATTCTACCTACAAAAGAAACTCTTGGAAACATTATATATTAGTGGTGAGATCTAATTATCAATAAATATTAAATCCATACTGATTGATTTATTGATTTATCTTTATTAAAGAGCCTTTCAGCCACAACTGGTTCGGATTGATCCATACTACTAAATACCTGCCATTATCAAAACTTAATATGATGTGACAATGGAGGAGCAAAACTAAGGGATCGTTCATTCATTTTGTCACGCAAAAAGTGACTTTTAATAACCCCCCCTTGTCAAGTTTTTTGTATGGACCTTCAATTTTTTGTATAGATTGTCATGTTTTCCCAAGCACCCTCCACCTTACTGCGTGACATAATTAATAAACCTTCCCTAATACAAATATCCAATCGATGTCAATATTGTGTTCATGCGAGGCTTGTTGACGCGAAAGTGACATTGGAATGGACGCAAGTGACCAGGCATTCTGAAAGCAGTCACTGGATCTCAACAGGGCTATCGCCATTTAAGTCTCGGGCTAGAAATACTTACTGTATGGGATTAGAATAAGAACAATGATGATAGCTGTATATATATACAGCTGTGTTAGATTGCCATCGTTTACTCTTGAGAAGTAATATCCCGAATGCTAGTAGATATAAAAAACTAACTATACCTATCGGGACTGTGGAAGAATAAACAGAATAAAATTCAAAAGTGCATACGACTGTAGCCAAGGATTCTGACCTGCCCTGATGGAAGAGACTCATTATCGTCCCTCTGGGGGGCTTACTAATGAACCAGGAGAAGCTAGACTACCAGAGTGGAAGCTTGGCAATGATGGAAGAGGTCAAACTATAATGCTACTTATGCACCGAAAATCGGAAGATATCGGATCGAATAGGAATAGCACAATCAGCAACCACCAGAATCCGCTGTCCAACGCATTTATCGTCGGTGTTTTCATCGACTTAGCTGTTGGCTTAGATCTTAAATCCACTGAAGCCCGGAAAATGTGTTTGTAAAAGTCCTAAAAGGACCAATGGCGAGCAGAAATAGAAGCAATAAAATCAAAGTTCTCTACAATTGAGAGCAAATACGGAAGAAGAGACCGTGATGGGTCAAACAAAGAACAAACTGAGCAATTCTCTGTCAAACCAGGAAAAAAAGTGGTATAAACATGAGAATGGAACTTTCCTCAACTCGAAGTGACGGACCCCTCACTCGCCAGGGAGTCAGACAGTTTTGCACAATTTTGAACCATATCCCTTCAATTTGCTTTAAAACCTCTTGTAAACAGCATGTTTCTTAAAAGAAAAGAAGTCGGGCTACAATTCGGCATGAAAAAAAAATTGACCGCCATCTTGAATTTAGCCGTCATTTTAAATTTTATCAGATAAAGACATTTTTCGTTATACTCGCAACCACCGATTCGTTACAGAACTTTAGCTATAATAGTAGGCTAAGTACAATATTCCCTCCGTAAACATAGAATCCCTTGAACACTTACAGGGTGTCTCAAAATAGTCGTCACTGATACAAAATGGGATTACAGCAAAAAAAAATCAACCAAATCATAACATTTATTTTTCATTTGAAAGATACATGTTATAGAAATAAACCATACTAATTCAATTTGAATCCCGCGCCTTTTTCCTTGACAAAGGCTTTGTTAACCCATCGCAACTGGCACGCACGATTTCCTGAGGAATTTGATCCCAAATATCAACCAATATTTCTTGAATGGATCTTAAATAAGCCCGTTTGTAGGGCCTATATGTTGAAGCATATACACCCAAAGCAAAGAAGTCAAGTGGGTTGAGAACCGGTGAAGATGCAGGCCATTCTTCGCTTGTGATGAAATCGGGAAAATTTTCCGCGCATCACGCCTGAGTCTTTTTTGCCATGTAAGCTGGAACTAAGTCCTGTTGGAAACAATATGGTGCATTTCCATACAGCGTTGAAGCATGAGGAAGCAGATGGTTTTTCAAAACCCGCACGATGTAATATTCAGTGCTGATTTTTACGTTAGGTTCTATGAAAAGTAGAGGAAGTTTTCCTTTTCGTTAAACGGCGCCCGATACCATGATTTCCGATGCATTCTGAAAGCGTTCTGCAGCTAGTTTATCTCTTAGAATATTGGCAAGACTTTTGCCATAATCACGATAATTTTGTTGTATATGACTGTCCTGAAGGAGTAAGAGCTTTTCATCCGAAAATAAAATCTCGCAGTCACCGTGCCGACCCAAAAGATTTCTGCTTCTTTGGACACTGGCTTGCTTTTGACGCTCCAGCAACCAATTCCAGATCATGTCCGAGGAGCCTGTTCATTGCAGCAGGGTTCATTTGAAATTGTTTGCTCAACTTACGGCCAGATACGGCCGGATTACGTCTTATTCGCTCACTCACACATTTAATCTTTTTCTTCGTTCTGGCAGTTCATCTGGCACCTCCTTTGTTTTGAATATGGACATTTCAAGTTTCCTTGAACCGTTTCAAGACACGAAAAACAAAACGCTTACTCACTCCGAACCGCTTAAGGCTATTGAATATCTGACACAGTCTAAGCTTTTGCAAATGTAATTGCAAATTATTTATCTTCAACGGTAAGCTGTCAAAAGGATACACTCAAAACGGGTATAATCAAATCCGCTGTTAAAATTACCCAGCTGAAATAAACCAATACTGAAAAAAGGGGACACCTATTGTGAGACACACTGTACAAGCACGATGGACATTCAACAAACAACATATTTTTAACATTCAATTTGAGCCGAACTGCAGTAACCAATAGTACAGCCACACACACAATAATAGCATAGGGTGTCATGGTTCTCTAGACTGAATAAAATTAAGTGAACTTTGCCGTTATGTCACTGCACTATGGTCCAGATCACGAATTTACGAGGAAACATGCTCCCAGCGCCTAAACTTGAAACTTTACAGCAAAGTAATGTTCTACAATATGGTTTGTATCATCAAGGCCCATTTTTTGATGTTGATTAAAATTAGGGTGGTCCCCATTTTCACGGAAATACAAAAACTAACTTTTTTATTTGCAGAAATAGACGTTTACATTCTTTGACAAAATTGTAGCGCAAAAAATTTCATGGAATTTTTATCAAGAAATTTTTTTTGTACCTTAAAAATTGACCGATTTAGAGCAATTTTTTCTCATCAACTTAGGGTGTACCATAAAAAATTGATTTTTTTGCCCTTACTTTTTCATTTCAATTCCCACCGTAAAGTTGTGTTTAGACGAGTTTTAGAACTTTTTAAGACGCGTACTTTGGTATACAAATTTTGCCGCTAGCTTCAATAAATCAATAGTTATTGAAGTTTTTCTTAAAAAAATACGCCCTTTTTAAATGTTGATTTTCATGATTGGGGCAAATACAAAAAAAAATTAAAGACGTCATTTGAAAGGACAATTTATATTGTTCAACATATGTGAAAACTAGAGATATATTATTTCTGTATCTTGAGAAAATTACATTTTAATCTGGGATGGTTTAAGAAGAAAAACTTCAATAACTATTGATTGGTTAGAGCTAACGGCAAATTAAATACATCAAAATACGCGCCTTTGAAAGTTCTACAACTCGTTTTAACGCAACTGAACGATGAAAATTGAAATAAAAAAGTTAGGACAGAAAAACTTTTTTTATGTGCCACCCTAAGTTGACGAGGGAAAAGTTGCTCTAAATCGGTCAATTATTAACCTTAAAAAAAGGTTTTTAAGAAAAGCTTCAATAACTATTGATTTATTGTAGCTAGCGGCAAATTTGTATGCCAAAGTACGCGTCTTAAAAGTTCTAAAACTCGTCTAAACACAACTTTACGGTGGGAATTGAAATAAAAAGAAAGGGCAAAAAAATCAATTTTTATGGTACACCTAGTTGATGAGAAAAATTGCTCTAAATCGGTCAATTTTTAAGGTACAAAAAAATGTAATGATAAAAATTTCATGAAATTTTTTGCGCTACAATTTTGTCAAAGAATGTAAACGTCTATTTCTGCAAATAAAAAAGTTAGTTTTTGTATTTCCGTGAAAATGGGGACCACCCTAATTTTAATTAACATCAAAAAATGGGCCTTGATGATACAAACCATATTGTAGAACATTACTTTGCTGTAAAGTTTCAAGTTTAGGCGCTGGGAGCATGTTTCCTTGTAAATTCGCGATCTGGACCATAGTGCACTGACATAACTCACGCTTTCGTTTTTGTTATACCTGCTCAGTCTGTTTACCACACCCACAAAATCTCACTTTATCGCAACTGTAAGTTCTTTTCATGTTCAGCACTCGAAAATATGAGGGAAATCTTTGCGCCTTCTCTAGCTTCAACCTTTTTTTCCTTGTTTGGCAACGACCGAAAGCGTAATCGACTTGCTCTAGATTCCACATGGGTTAAAGCACGTTCGTATGCGTTAAGCACTAGGACTCGACTTGGCCCATTCCATCCCATTTGTTGTACCCAAAAATAGTGTCAGTGTTGCCTAAATCGGAGGTTTCTTCGGGATTTCGAGCAACTGGATGTACAATATATCTGGAGAGTCACGAATCGCAAACAAAAGATCGGTTGAATCAAGAGATGAACGATTCCGGCAAGAATGACCTGCCAACCAACTATATTATCTGAATTTGAAGTATTTTGAAATTTTTAAGCTTCTGGTGATGACCTTCGTAAGAGCATCCGTTCTCGAGATATTTTCGATTGAATTTTATCATATTCGAAAAATTAAAAAAAAATACGACCTTTTCATAAGTTTTTCAATATTTTTCAGTTACAAGAATTGGTTTTTCGAAATGTATAATAAACTTTACGCTATTCTCTCTCTGACCGCAAGGTGATTGAATGAACGGTTCAAATAAAACAGATTATAAACTATAGAGGATGCATAGTGCTACTGTTCGTCTTGTTCTCACACGCGAACATGCCGGATACATAACTGTCAAATCGCATACTTTTCACGTTGAAAGTTATGTCCCTGGCCTACTAAAACCAGGAAAAGACATTTTGCCAACGACGTCAGCACTATGAGTCCTCTACAGTTTATAATCTGTTTTGTTCAAATGTTGGACCAACTTACCGCCTGCCTGAATTTTAGGTAGCATCAAAAGCTCTCAGCAGCTTGAAAAACTCGTCCGTTGGGTAGGCCGCTGTCCACTTCTCGGAAAACATTAGTTACATACAAGGTTGCGGCTTATCATTTTTGACTTATCCATATTCATTTGCCGATAGCTCTTCTCAGAAGCTCAATTTCAAAATATAATGTATGATGAACTTATGGTGCTTGAGTAGACCTACAACTTGGTCTAACAATACACAGCTCTATCTCTTATATCTGAGGAATAAGAGCGTATATTCGCAGTGATCTTCGCGATGATATTCGCGGTGAAGATCACGCGATTATCATCGTGAAGATCACTGTGAATATACGCTCTCATGTCGAAGATATAGGAGTTAGATCAATGTACTGTTAGACAAAGTTGTAGGTCTACTCATGCACTACAAGTTCATCATACATCATATTATCAAATCGACCCTCTGAAAGGAGATATTGGCAAATGAATATGCCTGAGTCAAAAATGATAAGCCGCAACCCTGTACATATATGTTTTGAGTGTTTAATAATAATTTCAAAATGGAATTCAACAAGGTGAAGTGTTGCAAACCCTGCAAACCCTATTGCAAACAACATTCTGAAATCTTCGCTCAAATGTGTGCAATAACTGCAAGTTATCACAGTCAAAAATAAATCGTTTTTTGAGATACATAAATTTTCATGTTAATTGTTGATTTTTTTTCCGAAAGTTTTTGTTTTATTTTCTTAGTGTATATTTTTTCTACAACCTTCACACATAGGGTCACAACTTGTCCTAGACAGTTTTTTTTGTACAACCATGAGTTTTCGAGCTACAAATTATTAATTTAAGTGCAATTAAAAATGCTTGCGCCCTTTTTAAAACTGACTCTTGGTTCACAAAAATCTATGTTAGCACGGAAAATGCTTAGTCTCCTAAGTCAAACACTTATGCAAACTTTCATTCAAATAAAAAAAATGTCGAGAATAATTTTCCAAGTTTCCAGGTCATTTCGGCTGGAAACGCTCAGATGCATTCGCATAGTTTATATGAGGCCGTACAATGTTTCTGATCCGACATCAAACGAATGCTTCGCCGAACAGCCGATTGCCGTATAAATTGCTCATTTTTTTTTTTTCAACTATGGACAATGTATCTTGATTTTCAATAAATAAGATCTTCCTCAAGTCAGTATGTCTTGAGAAATAAATTCGTCAGTTTTAGTTGCCACCCGTTACTGTTTATTATAGTTAGTTGCCCCCCGTTACTGATTATTATAAACGATATTTTCCACATTTTTAAAGAACATTAAAACTCACATATATGTCGGTGATTTCGAAATCTTCTAAAAGATAAAAAAAAACAAAGAAGTTTTGAGGCCATACAAAAACCATACAAAAGTACTTAATTCAAAATATTTATACAAAATAAGAAAAGAACATTCACTAACCACTATAAATCCTGTAACTAAACAGCTCAAACCCTCTAGGACCGTAATCAGTAAAGCAACATGGTTGGAATTAAACACGATATGACTGTTGAGCGGTTCCATATCATTTCAGCAACGAGTAATTTTCATATTTTTTGATTTGCATGAAACCTTGCATACAAGTTTTGGGGGAAGAAAAACGCCGTTTTGCATACTTGGTTCGCCATTTTGAATCTAGCCTTACTTATGAGAAGGGCCTATGAAAAATGCACATGATATCTTCAAAAAATTGTATCTCGGAAACGGTTTGTCCGATTGGTTTGGTGTCTTCGGCGAAGTTTTAGACAATTGTTGGTGCTATATGGAAAAAAATATGCACGGTAAAAAAAAGTTTGGTTTTGTGTTTTGAACTAAAATATAGATTTTCCCTTAAAAGTTACGGGTCAATAATTTTTTAATTATTCTAATGTTATAGCTGATTGAAAATGCTATCTAGTGCACAGTGAGTTGTTCTGGAGAAAAATAGGTTACAATGAAAACAATTTTTTTTTTAAATTACAATTTTCAAAAAAGCTATTAAGAAAAGTTAAAAAAGTTTGTATTTCTAATTTTATGAAAGTACATCAAATTTGCAAGCAAAAAGTACTTCGGTAACATTTTTCTAAGATGCACCGTTTAGAAGATATTACTGATTCAATATTGATTTTTTGATAACTTAATAAGTTTTGGCCCTTTTCGGATGTATTCTGTGTTTTTCCAGTTTCAAAAGTATTTTTTTCGGAAAGATTAAAATGACACTGACAACTTAAAGATTCGAGTGAAATTCTCTGCCTTAAACGTATTTTGAAAAACAAGTTACAAAATCCCACTATCAGGAACAATGATTTCTTCCAGTTATTTTTGGTGTATTGTGTTGAAAATGTGCATTCAACTCTTGCATATCGCGTTACAGTTTAATCCATTTAAACTGGATGTGTGGATACTGTGCATATTTTCTCTCTATTGCCGAACATCGCCACAGACATCAAACCGATGAGACAACTCGATTTCGAGATACACCTTTTTGAGAACTGCAAATGCAAGCTCCTCAATTAGCAAGATTCAAAAGAGCGAATTAAGCTTATTTTTCAGGGATGGTGATTGTGCGCAATAAAAAATAACATTATATGTTAGATATCATCAGTTTATTTTTATTCCTGTATTTTTATAAAATTATTGTTTACACAACTTTTTTAACAATATCGAATATTTTGGCATCATTGTCAGGCCAGTTTGAATAAAGCTTTGCCTTTATTGTATTTTCTGATAGAGGAAGAAATGAGTGGAATTTTTGAGTTCCTTGAATTGTTTTTGCATTATTATATTGATTATTTAGCTGCAAAGACATATTTTCGTATTCTTCTGTAGTAGAATAACAAAATGACAACTTTGTAAGTTCTTCTTGCTTTCGTTTGTTTGCCCAATTAAACAACTCTCTTGCAGTCTTTATCGGGTGTTCGCGTTCTTTGGCTAAACTTGCTCTGGTAGCCATGCGTTTTATCGTACTCCAATAGCATCGCATGGACCTTTTCCGTGCGATGTTGCGAAGAAATGCCATTCAGCGTCAATACCATACTTTGACTTAAATTTACAAAGGCTAGAAAAGTTTTTTCGGTTTTTATACTGTGAAGCAGCACCATCTGACATAAAATAATTTTTTTTTATGTTTTTATTTGGATCAATTTGTAAAAAGTTTATCATTTTATCAATAAACAAATTAACAGCGACTGAATCATGTCTTAGTTCTTCAAAAATTATAATGAAGCTAAAATGTTTAATTTGCATATTTTCAGTATAATATATTACGAAAGGATGGATTGTGGCCTATTGCACATTCCAATGGTGTGATTGAACTTCATCCTGCAAAATGAAGCTGTAATTTTCAGAAAAGTCACAAATAGCTAAAAATTCACCATCTTTAAGTTGTCAGTGTTATTTTAACTCAAAATTTTCCAATCTTTCCGAAAAAAATACTTTTGAAACTGGAAAAACACAGAACACATCCGAAAAGGGCCAAAACTTATTAAGTTATCAAAAAAATCAATAATAAATCAGTAATATCTACATTAATTGTTATTTTATATATTCTCCGTGCGAGGAGTAACGATTATGATGTTGAAGGAGATGTTCGCTCATCACCATGAGGCACCAAGAGTGAACAACAATGTTTTTGGCTAGAATTGAAAGATATGAAGAGAAAGTTTTTTTTATAGTTCCGCTAGTGTGCGGCAGGCTCGGAAACATAGCAGATGTTTTAGGAAAATTGAGCGAAAAGGGCATGTGTACAGTGGTACTCGAACCAACGACATTTTTGCCTAACATCCCGCAGTGGGACTTTTTCTTTGGTTAATAGTTTGTCTATTGAAGGCTTTGCCGATGTTTTCGACGCATTGAATCTTTAATCACACATTATAGTACCGTAGTGTGTGTTAAAAATACTTGAACATGTTTTTACATAGCCGTAGGAACGCAAAGAGAAAAACGACAAAGAGAGTATCCCAATGTTACTTAGGACCTAATGCATTGTTTAGCTAGATGTCATCTCACATTCAAAGCTATCGCCCAAAGCACCGGATTTAAAAAAAAAATACTTCAAATTTTAACACCCACCCACGAGAAACCAAACCGTGCCAAACATAGCCTCCGGTGAGAAGCAAAGCGAGGGAGTTCTCATTAAAAATTCATTATGAAATTAATATCCGAAGCTCGGTGGGCGATAGGCGATTATTAAATAGCTGATAATTACTAACAGGTTTCTTGTTTCTGGCCAGCACACTCCGCCGAACGTGTTTTGTTCTGCCATATAAGGTGATCCGTCGCAGCGGCATTTTGTCCGGATCTGCAACTCGAAGAAATCAATCAAATTGCCAGGGATCAGGTCCCACTTTTTTTTTGAACGCGGTCACAACAAATCGGTTATAATCGTGTCTCATGTTTATGGCTTTATCTGATGAAAACGATGAATTGTCAAACATTTTTCTTTTCTCCAGGAGGATGCGTTCGATCAGATGTACCATCTACCGGGCGAAAAAAAAAGCTCCGAATCATCAAAACGGCTGTGTTTGTCGCAAAAATCGAATAAAAATCGACACCCAACACCCAACGCACGACTTCCCTCTCGGCCTGCTGGGGTAGAAAGAAGGAAAAAAGAGATTTTGATTAATGAAGCTTTATTGTAATCGATATTTTGGCTCATTTTTTGTGTGTGTTGTTCTCTCATCTGGTCCGGTTCGGTTGCTGCCGATCGGGTTTGGAGATCCGGGGAAGAGTTTGAACGGTGTGTGATATCTTAATTTGGGATCTTACGCAAATGAGCTTTAATTGCCCGGCCCTGCCCCGGTGGTTCGCAAACGGACAGGTACGTGGAAAATTGAAATCGGATCCGATGTATCAGCTAATTAAGTCATAATTGGATCGCGATCCCGGCTATGGCGGAGGTGTCAATTTATTATTGAGTGGCTATCGGATCATGGAGCGATGGACGTTGCTTTGCCGTTCATTTACGTTTCACAATGCAACTTGGTCAAAATAACCATGTGATGAACCTGCTTCCAGAACCAAGTAACTACCGAAACGGTCCCATCTTTTCCCATAAAGCTCGCATAAAGTTCATGGCCCCTGACAATGTGCGCACAAACATGGTTTACAATGCCTAATAAAACTTTCCAAGATCAGTCCACTTGTGATATGATGTGTCATTTAACCGCAGAGCAAAATGATGGGAAGTGTTCCCCATGTTCCTGACTGCCTCCATGAGAAATGGTCCACCAACTGGCGAGGAGCATAATGCGCACATCTCGTTTCTGAGAAGCACAATCCGCTGCAGCTGCAGTTGACAAACACACATAATGCGGCCATTTTCGAGAAACAGAACGAACATTTGTGGCCAAATTTGCATACATTAGCCAGCCGTACAGCAAACAACGGATAATGCCCCCGAAAGTCGCCCCTGCACAAAGGCGGATTATCGTCGTCAAGGAGCTATTTTCCAAGCCCGTTTGTGAAAATCTTCAAAACCACCATCTCCGACAGTCCAATGGCTCTGCCCACAGTCAACCTCGTCCTCAGAGGATTTGTGGATATGGCTAGATGGATGGATGGATGGATGGGTAGTAGCTCTTTCACTCGCGCGCGCAGACAAAGATGGACAGAAATCAAATTTTAAAATGATATAATATGGCAAACAATACCACTTTTATCAAGTCACTTCATATTTGTATAAATAAAGCTTCTACTATTTTGTTTGTCGCTGTCGTGTTGAACATTATGATAATGGCTGTCGCTGCTCCGGAAGGTCCATTGTGTGTGTATATCTGGGCTGGTCAGCGCGTTGAGGTTTCAAAAAATAAGAAGATTGCGGCCTGATCCCGCGTGGACTTAGGCCGATCGTCGGGGGATCGTCAAAGTCAAATCAGCGTCACTGACTTCTCGAGAGCCGAGAGCTCTCGGCTGTATGGTAGCATCTTCGAGACTGTCATCAACCGCATAATACACTATAATAATGACAATAAAGCTGATCGCATCTTCCACGGACTGTCACGGTTGCGGGGTTGCGAGTTGCTGGGAAGACATCAGCATCAAGTGGTCCCTCCCACGAGCGTGGCGAGTGATGGCCGATTTTCGAATGCTGCGGCCAAAGTGGTTTCATTTTGAATAGTATAATAATTTACATTAATTGGCAGCGGTGGAGTTTGCAGTCTGCGCCTGCGTGTATCATGGCCTGAGTTGGAGTGCCTCAGGTGAACAAGAAATGTCTTGTTTTTTTTTGTACGAAAATTTGAATCTAGTTTCTGAATGATGACCTGGAGTACAATTATAAACTTTGTCAGCAGGTTGTCCGGATAATGATTGTTTTGGCTTACGAGGAATAAAGAAATTAAGAGATTACATCAGATTTGTCACAAGATCGATGATGAATAAAAAAATAAATCGACATAGAGTTATCATAAGGGCCAATGCCGCAAACGAATACAATGGCTTCTGGCGTAAATTTCTTGGAAATGCAAACTCGCTCAAGTAAACTACCACTTCTATTGTAAAGGGGAACTTCTATTCTATACAATCATCGTGGTAATTCACTATGATTAAGTTAGCATTCTCGAGAAATTTGCGGAAGAGGCAATTGTTTACGTTTGCGACATTGGCCCTTATGAAAACTCCATGTCGAAATACATTTTTACCTCCAATAGGGCACAGATAAAAAGAAACATTAAATTTTCTGCGTTATCTAATGCACATAAAGGGAATGCTAGATTTGGCAGAACATAATGGGATATTTCATGTAAATTTAAGCCAGATAACGCCTGAATCCAGCCTGTTCTATCAAAGAGTGCAAACATTGTTGTATGGCGCATGAAAGATTGCAAACAATCTCGTTGTTTACGCCTCCTTTGGCTTGAAATTCAACGGGAGGAAATTTTACGCGCTTGTTAAAATTAATTATTTTTGCCTGTGGGTTTTAAATTACAATTCAGCTTCACCCCATTCAATCGATTTCAAATCAGGTGCTGGGTCTTATTCCAAAATTTTATCTCAATAGGAAATAATCCAAAGCGTTCTTTTATATACAGTTGTGTTCAAAATGATAGCCGTGTATCTTTCAGAAAATATTAAGTGGAATGGTAGCAAATTTATGTATGAGTTCAAAATGTCTTCATCGGTAATGTTTGAAAGATGTTCAAGCTAACTTATTTTTTTATTATTGTTTTATTAAAGAGGTTTTAAATTTTAACAAATTCATTCGCCTCCAGCGATACAAAAATTAACTTTTTCCAAGATCTTCAGGAAAATTAAAATTGGTTATCAAGTTGGCTTTCTCTTAAGAATAGTAACAGTTTTTCTTCAGCATTAGAATCGTTGCTAACAATATCTCTTATTGATGCTGGTATGTCAACAGAAATTCGAATGTATTTATAGACTGGACAAAAGACGAGCAGGTTCCTCTGTCAGGTGGCATTGGCAAACATCGCATTTGGGAGCGTTACGATTACTTCCTATGTAGTGTTATCAGATTCCCGTCCTACAGGCTTTAGACGTGATCAGATTCCGTCATGCCAACTGAAGACGTTCGTCAGCCGATGCTGATCGCGCGCGGGTTGTTACGAACTTACCACCATTGAGTGGTGTCTTCAAAGCTGCAGATCACTTTGATAGGATTTTTTTTAGTGTGCGGTGTATCAGGACGAGCCCAATAGCACAGTGAAAGACGAGTCAGATCAGAACAAAAACTGTGTATTTCTTTATATTTCAAGGGTTTTTATAGGTATCTCGTGCGTTCTATTCCGGAGTTTCGAGCCTTAGTGTGGTGCGTGTATCAAAGAATCTGGATTGCGAGGATTGAAGCAGTCCTAAGAAAATTTGTTCGTTATGCTCTCCGTCATCTGCCGTGGAATGATCCTGTCAACCTTCCAGCGTACCAGGATCGTTGCTCACTCTTGGGTATTGAAACATTGGAGCATAGGCGTACAGTCATGCAAGCAGTTTTCGCAGCAAAAGTGCTACTAGGTGAAACTGACTCTCCAGGAATTTTGGCCGAACTGTTCATCTACGCTCCTGAACGAGTTCTGCGAACAAGAAATTTTCTGCAGCTCGGTACTCGTGCAGCAAACTACGGCCAACACGATCCAATTCGATTTATGTCATCGCGCTTCTATGAACTCTACGCTCTGTTTGACTTCAACTTTTCCGCTGAGACCTTCCGTCACCGGATAGTTGGATGACAAGACGCTAGTTCAGAAATTGTGGCATTTACTACGTACTGGCACTAATGGTGAAGACACTAGACGACTGATTACATCACGACAGATTATTTTAACATTACTGACAATTTTTGGGTGTACTAGAATTAATTTAGTTTTGCTTGCTTTGTATTCCTTCTATTCATGTTGATTTATGTAGTGTACGATTTAGAAATAGGGGGTTTTTACGCCACATGGCTTTTCCCCATTCCAATAATATGTTAAGTCAGTTGGAATTATATCAATAAATAAATAAATAAATAAATAAATAAATAAATAAATAAATAGCCAACATTTACAATTTGGATTTGCTTAATCTAGTATGCTAGAATGAGATGGGAGATACACCCGGGACAGTGTTGACAAATATTGAACCTTATTTTTGGCTCAAATGCTTTTTACGCAGTCATCGATATAATTGTTTTATACTTGACGCTTGAGTTTTACTTGACGCTTTTCAAGCGTTCCATACTGGTCCGCAAATGTGAGACCTCCGTGATGTATACATATATGCGGTAGAGAAATAGAAGACTCAGCAAAACACATGCTGGTGCATCCCTGACCAACCTTTATCTATCGCATAACGCAGGGCTGATGGTGGCACTTTGTATAGGATGCGAATCGTTAACAATTAAGTTGTAATTTCTCGACGCTCTTTAAATGTTTGAATGCTGATGAACATACAACGAGCTTTAAAAGATGATATAAGAAATCTCGGTATAAATTGGTTTTAAACTGATTCTATTCGTTCTTCGTGCGCGAGTGAAAAAGATGAACACACTAACATAGACTAAGTCTAAGACCAGTAGGTCCCGAACAAATACGATTTTTTCTTGGCTCAGTCAGTACTAGCACGGATCGGTCCCAAGTACGACCCTAATAATGAACTCACACACACACTCTCAAATATTCTGTCAAAATAACACAGCAAATTAAAACAAAGGCGTGAATATGTAGAGCAAGGTGCTGGTTTCAAGGTGTACTTCGAACCAAGGGGTTCTACAACAGTGAACCAATTTCAAATCGCTAGTTGCATATTGATTGTTGATACTACGCTACAATACTCTAGTACTGACCTCATGAATAGACTGTTCCGATAATTATAAATAGACTAATGATTACCCGTCAATTCAAAATGCGTGCAGTATTCAACCAACTTTTAGCAGCGTCACGTTGTTTACATACAAGTTAAAAGATGTTGTCATTTTTTTCAATTTTGCGCAGTGTTTGAAGTTTGGAAATGCGTGGTCTTTCGATTAGAAAACTCGCTAATGAGAAGGTATGAGCGTCACAGTAGTTCAAACCGCATTACGGAAGTATCAAAAACAGAACCCTTTCGTAGATTCCCCGAGACGGGGTAGAAAACCCGGTCCCGCTGACCCTACAATCGTGCAGCATGTCAAGCATGAAATTTGTTTTGCAGCAGTTCAACATAACATTTCCTTTAAAATTGTATTCCTAAACAACTACAACAACTACTATTCCATAAAATGTTGGCATGCGCTCGTAAGAAGTATAGAATTATATTCAAAGATTTTTGTTCAGTGGTATAAGGATAAGATATTCCATTTATTTCAGAAATCATCAAACTGGGCCGTTCAATCACTCGAATTGCAATCTTTGAGTTAGAAAGATAAAGTAAACTTTTCAAAAAATATCTTAAAAAATAGATTCTTTAAAAAAAAATGTTTCATTGAAATTTCATCTTTGTTAATTGAACTGATCTACTCCGTTTTTCAGTTTCAGTATAAAAGAATAATTGGAAGGCCTACCCGAATAAAAAAATCTCATAGATAGACAATTGAATATATTGTAACCATATAATAGAATATATAGTATTTACGATTAATAGTATTGTTCACAACGATAGAATGAGAATAGAAATTATTGTTACCACAAAAGAATCTAATGTAAGTTGAGCCATCCACAATAGAAAAGGGGGGTTGTTATGTATCTTAACTGTAGAAAAAATCATTATTTTCCGAACAAATTTAAGTCAATTACCATTAATTGTATTGTGTCATAATTGGTGAAAATCCTAGCATATAGAGTGAATTGTAGATATATTGTTATTACAATATGCATTTTCCATTTACCTGATTCATGAACAATAAGATTCATGGTCGAAAATAGATTTTAATGTTATTTTATATTATTGTATTGTATTTGTATGGTTATTTTTGTCCGGGTAGAAACTTACCAACAGGAGCAAAAGTTGCATCCAATGAGTCGATGCGGCAGCTTTCCAAAGGTCATGTACCAATATTCACTCTGCTCAGTTTGAAGCGTTAAATTACTCCTTTGTATGAATCGTTATTGTTTGAACTGCTGAACTGAACTTAAATGGTGTTTCATTTTTTACTGGACACTAGAGTAACCATGAATGGCTTTTGCACAGAAACGCCTGGAGGCTCATGCTGCAAATTCTTGCTAATGGTTACAAAACTACTTTTCTATGAAGATAACCTTGAAGAATGTTGTTTTTAAACAAGTTTTTTTTAAACTATCCTTTTGTTAGATTATATTTTATTTTGAGAAATACGTTAACATCTTTACAAATATATTAAACTAAACACTATTTGTTTCATGCAACAAACATTCTGCAATGTTAAAAAAATCAAAATATCTCAAATAATATACAGTAGTTGGGCCTACGAATGAAAGATTGACAACACGTTGTCACGAATATCTTTTTTACCAGATGAAAACAAATTTTATTTTAGAACAGTTGCCATAACCCGGACACGACAATGTTATTCCCATAGTTTGAATTGTTAGCAATTTACACAAAAAAAAAAGAATAGGTTCAGTTTTATTAATTTTCAAAGAGCTATTTTTTTTCGTCAATGCTAATGAAAGAGATACTTTTTTCAAGCGAAGTTGATTGATCGGTTTCGCCGAGGTTGCTGCAAATCAACTGATAACGCTTTCAATGTTTTTTTTTGTATACAACGGGGTTGCTATGATTTACATTTTTCATATGAGCACTTAATAAATAACATATGCATTGAAAAACTGGCCTAAATGGACTGATTTGAGTAATTTTTGATGCACTTACTCTGTAACCTGGTGGTGACGTGGCCTGACTATATATAACTAGTATATAACAAGTAGATAACATTATGATTATGAGCATCTGTACTTTTAAAAATTTCGTAGCCTTGCTACTCAATTTAAAGGACCACGAGAATAGGTGTTGATTCGAAGATAGTTTTTTGAAAATTAGGAAATTCTCATGGAAAATTGCGACATTTCTTTAAAGATACGAAGATTGACGAAAAAATCGATGTTCCAAGTCTCTTAACTCAATTCATAATCAATACAATACATTCTCTAAAATTAAATCCCCCTTCTTTAATTCATCAAGCACATATTTGGTAAAATCTTCAACACACACAAAAACAGATATTTTTTCATACAGACATTTTGAAAAACTATCTGGCATCTCTGGGCGTGACAACACCTGTCGCTATACAGCATCCGGTAGATTTGGATTCAGAATAGGCATGCCGGCATATCACATTTCATATAACCGAAAAACGCGCATCGAATGTGTCCCGCATCGCGCCTTTGCCGTGCCCTCCACCGCTGACCTTGATTCGTGATTCTTGGGTTCGGCCGAAGTCGCATCTCGCCCCCGGCCCCCCTTCCCAAGCCAGCGCATACGAAGCGGAAAAGACGACTGTTTCAGGTTCATTTCTGTAACCAGGGTGTGGCCCTTTGCCTGCTCATCCGCATATTGTTCTTGATTTATAGCTAATGAGTTATTATTGGAGTGCATGGATCGATGAGCAGTGATACCCGCCGAGAAGATAGGGATCGTCGACCGGTGAATTGTAATCACATGAAGATGTACGACGTGCCGGGAAATGCGGTTTGTGCACCCGCTTCAAGAAAAGGGAATATTTACTCATACGGACCACTCCTTGTCGGTGCTACCCAACGTTACGATTCAGAATTTGCAGTTATGAGTTCTGTGTCGGTCCATTCTTTCGGTGCAACGGTTGATTGCGTGCGGAAATACGGCGCACTCGGGTGAGGTAAAATTAAGACGAGCACAATTTCTCAATTGACAGGCGAACGGAATTATCTGCGTTAGGCACGTGCATAATAGACTTGATGAAGGAACTTTAAGTCTTCAAAATAGAGAGGGGGCAATGAAAAATCGTCACTTGGAGTGGATTCCATTTGTTCAGTCTTACGTCTGAAGTTTTTGACGTCTAAGTTTTTTCTGCATAAAATCACCATCGAACCCACCAGCCTACTACGTTCAGTCAAACGATTGTCCCCGGAAAGCGGAAGCAGCAAAACACAACTTCGAACGAAATATATCATTACAGTCCATACCTTTGTACGAGCAGGTCGAAATATAATTAAGTTCTAAACCTCGTGTATGTTTTTTGAATTTTCTCGAGATCAATCACACATTTCTCGAGTAATTCATGATAAGGGCCTAAAAGCCATTTGTAAACAATGACTTTGAACGTTGATCTCTCACGCATCACGTGAATCCTACTATATCCAGCTACTCCATAGGGTGGAAGAACTAACATTCTTCTACCAGGTGCTGCTTTTATTTCACGAGAGTGATTCAAGATTCAGGAGAAATCGACATTTAAAGTCATTGTTCACAAATGGCTTTTAGGCCCTTAACATGAATTACTCGAGAAATGGCTTTTTGGACCTTAACATGAATTACTCGAGATTTTGATCCATAGGTCACTGAGGGAGGCAATCAAACTGGCAAGAAAACCATTATATTTATTTAATTTTTTTATTGATTAAGTTTCATTTGAATGTATTTTGTATTATAATAGTAGAGCGCCAAGATATGGTTTCCTTATTTCTCGATGATGATAAGTCAAGTCTCGTTATAACTTAGGATTTGACCATTCATCTGAGATTCTTTTTCCATACAATTCCCTAAATCATCTCACATTTTCATACGCCAGCTTCTGACGAACTACAAACCGTTCAAGATTCAGAATGAATTGAAATATTTGCACAAGCGGAACATCTGATTTGAAAACTGTACAACTTCGGAATGCCGACGAGTAAAAATGCTAATTGCAAGAATGCTAACTAGAACTAGATTCTGCCGCCATGTTAAAAGCACAATTTGTTAAAACCAACAACTTTTTGGTTCGTTTCATGTTTGACAACAATGCAAGGACGAAACTGATTCAATGCCGAAGAAGTGACAGCTCTGCCGATAAATCGATAAATCGATGTACAAAGAGTCGGAGCTCCGCAAATAATTGAATTACAAGTCTTGTCTCCTTGCAGCATGGTAACACATTAACCAACTTATTTTGTAAACAATGCTTCTTTCTTGAAGCTTGAGAGCAATGATGAGCTTATTACTTTTATAATGAATTTCACAATGCAAGAGCTATTTTATTGCAATTGATTTGCCTTCCAACATAAGTCCATCTCAACCACCTGTTGCTTGTGCAACAAACAACCACCCACATCGTCGTTAGTGAAATAATCCTGTGCTACAAGCTTCAGACTTCTGCAGTGCTACATCTACACTGCAACATAGATTTTGTTTGTGAAATATTTCACATTGCTACATGTTTATGTTGCGCTACATCGCTTTCAATGTTTTCGCAAGTGTCGAAGAGGTGGCGGTACATTAATACAGACATCCGTAACACCACCTAGCGGTAGATGGCAAAATCATGTTGAAATATTTCCTCGTTAAATATTTCCTATTGGAATATCACCGGAACATTGCAGATCAACAATATTCGACACTTGTAGAACATTTTCCATTAGGGCGAATATATTAGAGGCTGCCGCTCCTCTCTCTTTAAAAACAGCGCTATTATTAAACTTTCGAGAACCTTCGACAACAGACAACTGGCTACTAAACATACTAATAGTAATATGCAAATAGTACAACATAAAACAAGAGAGTAAACAGAGAGTATGTTTCAATATTAAACTCCTAAAGGAAAATAAATGCTAGACTTTTTCTTTTTGGTTGCTTAGAGAACACTCCTTAATTATGTGTCGCAAAAACAAAGTGACAATAGAATATTAGAAAATAACATTAAAATCTATTTCCGATCACGAATCTTATTAGGGAAGGTCCATTAATTCTGTCACGCAGAAAGGGTGGAGGGGTGGTTCAGTAAAACGTGACGATCCAGACCAACAAATTTGAAGGTCCATACAAAAAACGTGACACGAGCGGGTAATAAAAAGTCATTTTTGCGTGATGTTATTAATGGACGTTCCCTTGTTCATGAATCAGATAAATTAAAAAAGTATATTGCCATTACAATAGATCTAAAATTCACTATATATGCTAGATTTTCAACAATTGTGAAACAATAGAATTAATAATACCTAATTGACAAAAAATTGTTCGAAATGATTTTTTCTGTATTTAAGATACATCGATTTTGCCATCAACCCCCCTTTTCTATTGTGGATAGCTCAACTTACATAAGATTCTATGGAAACAATAACTCCTATTGTCATCCTATCGTTGTGAACAATACTATTAATTGTAAATACTATAGATTCTATTGTATGTTCAATTGTATTCAATAGTAAATCTGTGAGAATTTTTATTCGGGTAATGAACCTTCAAAAGCAGCACACAACGGTCGAAAATGGTTCCTACGACTTGATTGTGACTAATTAGAGTCACTAAGCACTTAGTTTAACCGCTTTGAAACAACCGTGCTCCTAGAAAACAAGGAAAATTAACACTTAAACTAAAACTTCATTTGATCACTTTCAAAAAACAATGATATAAAAAAATGAATCACTTGTTCAGACTATCACTGGCAAACGCGAGCAAATTCCTTTAAGTTCCACTAGAAAAAACTTAAGGGGAGATATATAGTTAAAACGAGAAAAAAACTCATTTTTGAAAAACATATATCAAGGGGATGTTTTTACTCAAATCAACCGGAATACTTTTACAATTATAAGTAGTGTATCCATGTATTATACAAAAATATATTTTTCAATTTTTTCTTCAACAAAATGGCGGCCGATAGATTGCGTTGAAAAATCATTGTATTTTGCTTGTACCGGCTCTCCTGGTCGCAGTTTTGATCAGAAACCTGCTCACCCAAACAAAATTACATTAATTACATTAACATATAGTAGATGGATTAAAAAAAATTTAAAAAAAATGCTCTTTTTGCGTAACTTTTTGAAAAAATCCACATTTTTTTCCGCCATATCATCACATAAAAATGTGAAATATATTAAATTATATTAAATAATTATATTAAATAATAAAAATTACATAATAATTTCAATTTATCTAGAAGATGATACTATAATAAAGACGATAACAATATAATAAAGTTTCAGCTTAAACAAATAATTCGTTTTCGAGTTATCACCGGCATAAACTCCAAAAATGCTGTTTTGAGAAAAACGTGTTGAATGTTTCAATTATCGAAAAAGACACGTCTCTTTATACCTGCTGTGCGCGAAGAACGCTTCTTCTAAAAACGATGGAAAGAAACACTTGTAGTTCGA
>JASCZW010007607.1:0-62892 GCA_034211315.2 Aedes japonicus
GTCAGCTGCACAGAGCCTCTTCAGGAACGCCTCATTAAATACTCTATTCAGCAGTGCTGTATTTTTGGTTAGATGGGAGTGAGCAAGACAGCATTAAACACGCAAACACTCAAACAAAAGAACAGACAGAGACAAAGACTGTACAGGTCATCATTGCTCGAGAGAATAAGAAAGATATAAATAATAAACAGCAAGAATCCTCAAGCACGTAGCTTAAGGCACATCACTGCAGATTAGAATCGAAGCAGTGCGAGTGAGAAGTCAACGAAGTTGTGGGAAACCAAACGGCATTAATCCTCGCATGTTAGACAAAGAAAGACGATTAAATGTCGAAAAGGTCTATTGGCGTATTTGCGGCACAAAATTGTGTCATTATTGCTGTCTTTGCTTTGGCGTCAATTCTATGCTCATGTTGACTCTCTTCAGCCTTGCACAATCATTTAGTCTATTCAAAGCTACGGTTTGAGTTACGGACGCTTTTTTTATTTTTGTAAAAATGTCGCGAATTTGTCTGAACGATCCGCAAACATTTTCATTGTATCGGTGACACGGATATTGAAGGAACAGGAGAAATACACATATGTTGAGACAGTATATCAGCTGTATTTTGACAAGGAGCTTTAAATTGCAGTTTTTCCAGATCCAGATTCTTTACCGGAGTCTTTGAGGAACGTAAGTGTTATAACCTAAATAGGAGCTGAAATGATTTGATCTGGAGATTTGAGCTACCCACATCTGCGCGCAGCTGCTAGCTTCAAGGCTAAACAGTGAATTTCCTGGAAAGATGTAAAAGGTGTCATTCTATAGAAAGAGACAATCAGATAACAAAAGAGGAGGAAGTATTGGACGGTGATCTTGTCTTTTGCAACAAAATCGAAGGTTTGCTAGTATTACAGTTAGAGTATCACGCAACTGTAATTGAAAATTTATTTTCGTAAATTAGTTACGCGTTGTCAACATGGATTTGCATAGAGTCAAATGTCTGCATATTGTATGACACATTCATAATGCTTTTTATCTGGTGAAATGCTATCATTACACCTTTTTGTAAAATGCACGAAATGAACTTCAGATGACCGGCCAATCGCTGCTTCTCTCTTTATACCGTACTCATGTATGATGGTGTTGTCTGCTGGTACATGGCTGTCGCGAAATCAACCTTCGATGGTCATACCTCATGTCATAATCAAGATTGCGACAGTCGTGGGCTGTAACTTGCAGGCGCATCAACCATGATATCGGCATTCTCACAAATATTCCAGGTTCGAACCCCATGCCTGAAACAATAAAAATAACGCTGGACAATTCCACGTTGCGCTGCGCTTTGTCAATTACAGCCTCTGAAGTCGATAAAGTAGATCTGTCAGTCCTTCATGCAACCACCAGAGCGACGTTTATCTTTAGTTTCAGGGACAAGATATTCGTAGCCTTTCTTGCATTGTTTCCGTACAATGTACGAATGTTCTCTTTTCTGTGTCAACAAAGCTTCGTGCTTTTGACAGTTGCGCGTAGCTAATTACGAATGTATCTTCATAAAAATAACATCGTTTTTGCCGTTGTAAACAACGAATGGATTAGTGAGTATTAACTTCGATTTTGAATATAAAGTAAAATTACTTCAGTGTGACTGGATCATCGACGCTAAGCAAAGCTTGACGTGCCTGCCTGATGAAATACGTATTCTTCGGTGTCGGTTGTATTTGTGCAGCTCCATGAAACGAACATAAAAACACTTTTGGAAAGATCAAATATTCGGACACCAGTGGAATCTCTCTGTACGAGACCTTCTTGAGGTGGTGTGCAATGCTCACTGGGCTTCAAGGATGCTACACAAAGCATTGTTGTCCTCTGCGAATGGGTTGTCGATCGTGCGAAGGATAAACATTACCACACCAGCCGTATTGGCCAGCACGTACCGAGATGGTACCTGGGAAGAAAAATGTCAAATCCGCCTCTCTGTCGACAGGGACAAAATTTTACTACCTCCGCTACATATTGCTCGGGTTGGTCAAAATGTTGTCAAAAAGCTGGATATTCGGGAAAACCATATGGTTTTTTGAGGAAAAGTTTCGAGATTTGGCGAAGCCAAGGTGAAAGAAGGAGTATTTTGTTGGCCTCAAGTTGGAAACTCCTTAAAGGCGGTAGGTGCTCAGCAAACTCTTGACGCGGTAGAGGCTACGAGCATGGAATGCGTTCCAAAAGGTGTGTGGTCACTTCTTGGGAAATGAAAAAGTCCTCCGCATTATGTACACATCGTTTCGCTGCTGGTTGATTCTGTATGCTGCACTGGGAGCGCAATATGTCACTTAAATTGCGCTTTTTGCATTCTCGTCGGACTATCTTCCCCAGAGAATATGGG
This sequence comes from Aedes japonicus, assembly GCA_034211315.2. Lineage (NCBI taxonomy): Eukaryota > Metazoa > Arthropoda > Insecta > Diptera > Culicidae > Aedes > Aedes japonicus. The sequence continues at coordinate 2,360 of JASCZW010007607.1, forward strand.
ACCGTCTCAGATGAACATGGAGAACGATTTCACTTCAAGATATCGCTCTGAACTGAAAAGAACTTTGCTGGCGACATGGAGCCCAGCGCGATGCTAGCGGTTCTACTGCTGGATGCTACAGAGGCGAACACCTGGAGAACTATAAAAGGAAAGAAAAACAAAAGTGGGTTTAGTTTGAAAATATAGAGAAAATTTCAAATAAATGACTGACTTGGCCATGACTGACTGACTGACCATGTACTGACTGACTGACTAATTGACTGACTGACTGACCGACTGACCGACTGACTGATAGGAAATCTTGATTTTCATGAAAATTCCGTCGCACTATGTCTCCACGATGTTTTTGTGGATTTTTATCACATTTTCTCAAAAACTGGACGATGTTACAGCGTTTCTGAGCTCATATTTGAGTTCAGCGTGGTGAAATCTATAAGTCCGACATATACTTGAAGGAGTGAAACGCTGCCGACGGTAGGTGTAATAAATGCAGGAACAACGTTACAATTTTATGTGCAGATAATAAAAGTATGCAGTGATACTATTGAATTGTAGCATTATGAGTAGATTAGAAGTCGTGAGTGCCTTCCATGTATAGAAAATCATACGTTAAACCGGGTGAAAACATAAGTCATGCGTTCAGGCGGATGGAGACCTGTTTCCAAACTCAGCATGTCAAAGCGGTACTGCGCGGCATCCATCTCATGCCACACGACGACGGCATGATGTTGTAGACGTGTTGTGTACTGCCCCACCTCCATCAGGCTTCCTGGCCTATGCTAGAACCGTGATAAAATGGCGCATGGCGCGTACGCTTTCAATCTGCTTGAAAAAGATCGTTATCCGGGTCATTCACGGGTATATCATCAGTGTCGCATGTTTCGTTTTTACTAAAACAAAAGTACGCGTATTATTTTTTCAGCAGAATTGAGCTACATAGAATATAATAGAGAGATGAACTGGTCGACGTAGTCGATCTGACTGGTTTGTGATGAATGGGACACGTTGTTTAATTTTTTTTTATTGGATTTGAAAAATGGTTTCAAAAGTTGACATGGCTGGAGAGTTGCCATGCAGCGAGGACCACGAACGACGCCCAAAGGTTAACCATATTCGCCCAGACACTGGAACATTCCGGGAGTAATAGTGGCCCCTGATTAAATAACAATACGAGGTCTCTTGGACCACCGACGAGAGATACATTTTTTTCACTCACAAAATGCAACAAAAGTTATTCTGTAAATTAACAATGCAAAAACATTGTGCTCTAATTTATAAGCAATTGTTAGCGAATTGTTGCAAATGTTGCCATGAAATGGTCCAAAACGGTATTTTAATTATTAAACTAGCAAATATAAATCATTTGGATATCTCTTTATAATCATTAGACTGGTTATAAGAATCAAACAGTTGCTAATAAAATCTATCTTGATTTAGTCAACCAGATGTCATTAGCGCCACGCACATATTATTCATGTGCAAAAGTAACTGGTCATATTTTATGTGTTTTGCACATAAATATAATCTGCACATTTTTATGAGTGTGGAACAAACATTTCTGACTTTCACTTTTTTTTTAACTTTTTTGAGCGTATTAGTAGAACGATTGTGATTGGAAACGAGGAGACTTTAAAATTTAACACTTCATTTGATCACTTTAAAAAATAAAAAATAAAACCTTGAAACACTTTTCAAATTTTCCTAGTAAACGTGAGCAAATTCCTTTTAATTCTCCCAAATTCGTTTGATTACGGTTTTGAATTGGTTCAAATTAGACGCCCTGTGGTCATTTACCTTTGCCAGCATGTATGACTATACGAAATAATCCAAGGAATTCAAATCTGGTGAACTGGGAGGCCATTCATTTTTCACTTTCACTTTTTTTAAACACTCGACATTGAAGAAGTTTGTAAGTAGCAGACGAAATAGGCCTATCTGTCAAAAGATAAGCTCGTAGTAGAATTCAAAGGAATTTGCTCGCGTTTACTAGCGAAAATTTGAAAAAGTGTTTCAAGGTTTTATTTTTTTTTATTTTTTTAAAAGTGATCAAATGAAGTGTTAAATTTTAAATTCTCCTAGTTTCCCAAAAACATTTATGATTCTTACAGTGACCCTAGTCGTCGGATTTGCAAACTATGACATCTTATGTGTTCCCTATAACAATAACAACATCTGAAGATTTTTTTCACGGTGCAGTTCGAACGTGTTTCAAAGAAATACAAAATGAAAGAAGAAAGAAGATAAATAATTGTGAGCAATCATTTGGAAAACCCTTCCGGGTCTGGGCCAAAACATACTAAAGTCCAACATCGCAGATTTGGCCAAACAGTTTTGTGCTGCACTCAGTACCGTGCAACGGATTCATCTCCGAGAAGACTTCAAGTCGACTTGTGGATTGTTCTAGGAATTTTACAAAGACTAGGCAGACTCCCAACTGGCAGAAGTCATGCCGTGGATTTTTTTTTTCACAACGCCGTGAGCTAAATTCAGGATAAGTGACATGACAGCAACAAAGTGAATGCAGGATAACATCTTCGATGCTGTAATTATGATCGAATGCTTTAATGATTGTGATCCCAGTAGATTTCACCAGGATCGTGTTTCGATACACGTCCTGAAGTGTATCAATAAGAAATATAAACTTTCTAGCTTGTTTGAACGTTGTTTCGTCTTTTTATCATCTTACGCTTCTAAGCCAGTGTGCTGCACGACTCTTAACTTAGTTTTTCGTTGCACGTCCACAATCACGGTTGAGGACTTGCTATGCCAACCAGTGCGTGAAATTTGCGGAAAAGTCGATCTGACCACTTTTGACGTGACTTGCACCAACCAGACCACCTGGGAACCCTCGCTGTCGAACGCAACCCAGCCCCACCTCTAATTGTGCGGATCTCCACTTGACAGTGTATTTAATACTTTGCTGCTGGAAAGTTTCACCGAAGAGTTTTCGCACTGTCGCTGACAGTTTACCTCTCAAGGAACGAACTTGCGGAATTGCCATCGGATGGAGCCACTCGGGCCGAACAAATGAAACAAAGCTTTTCTCATCGAGAAGCTCTTCAAAACATCGTTCGGCATGTTCACGTCATTCTGCTCGGCGGGTCGGTCAAAACCAGAAGAGGGCGGCCCTCATTCATTGCCGATTCGATGGATGAAACTTTCTGCTCCTGCACCGACACGGCTAATGGGTGCACCGACGGCTAACTATCCGTCGAGTGTCCATCACACGGAAGGATAGACAAAGGAGAAAGAGACTACTTTTTTCCTCCTCACCATTCATCGTAATGAAGTGTAGCAGGTCGTACCACCAGGTTAACCCAGCAACGATCCCGGGCGGAGTTTGATAGATTAAATCTGTTTTCCCATTTTGTTTGAAGATTTAATGTAATGGCTGGGCTGATTTAATGCACGTTCGTGAAATTTTTTGGCTTGGAAATTAATCACTCTCTTCGGGTTGGGTTATTGCGCTGGATTTCAAATTTACGATGTGGTTGAATTCGAAAAACGACCACGGAAACAAATGGAATAAATCCACTCGATGCGATCTCAGGCGAGGCCATGAATTAAACTTGAGCTCAAAGTCATAAACTCATGTGTTGGCAGCAGATTCGGAAGAAGCAATACTCTTATTGAGAATGCTGCCAACGTGGTCTTCAGTAATAGGCATACGCTTATCCCGGCTTATGCGATATTCCGGAAGGGAATACCAACTAAATTTCCCCTCCTGATTAACGAATTAGTTCACTGTGCTTGAATCTCATGTGATGACTTTCCCTGAGGTGTAATATTACAAACATGTGAGCAACAGTGACACTCGCAGCTGCTGTTCGGAGATGAGCAATTCTAATTTCCCATCCTCTCCGGTTGCCCGCGCATCGCTGCGTGTCCTAATCTATCTGGGAGTCCATCGCTGCCGTTGCCCGTATGTATTTCACTCAGCTATCCAGGAACGTGATCCAGGTCAACCGTCTGTCTGTTTACAGCGACGACGACGACGACGATGACGACGTGGGATCATCTTTCCACCGCTGCGCACAATTTTCAGGATGATTTTTTCCTCCCATTCCCTTTGGGATGCCCTATGATGGAGCTGCGTTTCGTTATAATTTTTGTTTCTCTGCTGCACTATTCCCTAAGATTCCCTTGCTCACGACGACGACGATGACGACGGGCACACAGCCATTTGCATGCAAATTTATTCACTCTAGCGAAATCGTGCTTTGCTTACGGTTTTGCGGATGTCCGTGGGTGGTGGAGGGGTTGAGGTATGATTTAACGCAGAGGAGGGGTTTTGTCGCGGCAATTCTGAAGGATGAGCTTGTGAGCGAGCAATCGTTCGTTAAACCGTTTCTTTGAGCGCTTCAGTGATGGTTCGTTCCGTTGCTTAAGACGACGAGAAGTGCATTTCAATAGTCTATTTCACGCTGCTGGCTGCATCTCTGTGGGAATCCGTCAACCGACACTATGAATCGTAAGGGTTGTTGATCGATTTTTCTTTTTAAATTGAATAAGTTCGAAGTGTGTTTTAATCTAACTGGAAACTGTTGACTGAACCGAATTTACATATCAAATGAAATGTTGATGCTCGTGGGTAATTCACTGATGTCTGGTGTTACTGTAGCACCAGTCAAAGAGTTAGTGATAGCCTTTTTATTTTGTGAGGGGGCTTTGAGGTTCCAGGTTTGTCATGAAGACATGAAATCTTTCTAGGGACTCTTATTTTTACCAATCGTTATTTTAAATTGTAAAGCATAGATTGTTTCTTTGCAAACTTCTGCTTGACTGATGCAGATATTAGTTACAGTGTATACTAAAGACTGTACTCGATGAAATTTGGACACACGCAATTGTTCGTAACTTTTTAGCGTGTGGGTAAAAATATTGAAATTTTAACTGAATGTATTTCATTGTGTTGTGTAAATTGTGTAATGAGTTTCGTGAAAATCGGTCGAGTGATTTCAGTATGCTTCGAATGAAGAAATAGTTCGCCAACAAATGTTGGGCACTCACTTCGAAAACCTAAGCGCTTCTCATCGATGGATCAGACATCAGCTCGGAATCGCACATTCAACCGTATCTCATGTGATCAAAACGTTCAAGGACCGTAAGACACCCAAGCGGAAAAATGGTAGTGGCAAAAAACGTGGCACATCAAATCCGGTGAAGGCCAGGATGGTATTGAACCAATTTAAGCGTTGTCCTAACGTTTCGATCAGGGATGTTGCGAAAAGGCGAAAGTTTCAGTTTGTTTTGTGCTAGAAAACAATGAAACGTTCTGGATTACATGTGTACAAGGTCCAGAAGGCACGGAACCGGAGCAATAAACAGAACTCGGTGGCCAGAACTCGTGCAAGAAAACTGTACAGGGAGTGGCTCACAAAACCGTTCTGCATTGTGATGGACGATGAGACCTACATTAAAGCCGACACCAAACAAATGCCAGGACAGGAACACTACGTCGCCACCTCTAAGTTGGTCGTTCCGGAGAGTGTACGGAAGAAGAAACTGTCGAAATTCGCCAACGAATTCCTTGTCTGGCAAGCGATCTGCGGATGTGGCAAAATGAGTTAGCCCTTCATCACCTCTGGGACCGTCAACGGACAAATCTACAAGGACGAATGCCTCCAAAAACGACTTCTGCCCTTCTTGAGATCTCACGATGGCCCGACACTGTTTTGGTCCGGATTTGGCATCTTGCCACTATGCCCGGCCCGTCTTAGACTGGTACGAAGATAATAATGTAGTTTTTGTACCAAAAGACGTCAACACTCCAGAACTTCGGCTCTCAATTGAAAAATTTTGGGCAATCATGAAGGCAAAGCTCGTTAAAACTCCAAAACTGATAGAAAATGAACTTGAACTAAAGAAAGTGTGGTTAAAAGTAAGTAAGGCAAGTCAGTCCTATCATTGCCCAAAATTTGATGAAAGGGGTCAAGGCAAAGGTGCGGGCATTTGGGTTGGGAGAAGAGGTTCAATAAACCAATGATGTCAAAACTTAACCATTCAGTAGTACTTTATTTCCATAAAGTTTGAAAAGAATCGGGCTCAATGAAAAATTTTGGTGACCTATTTTGTGTGTCCAAATTTCATCGAATACAGTCTTTAGTAGAGGAGAAGAATGCAACACGGGCGAGAATGCTGCACCACCGTACGAGAGCAAATGTGGAACGGTATAGACAGGCACGGAACAGACAAAATTCCATTCTTCGGAGAAAAAAGCGCTAGAGGAAGATCTGAGACCGCAAAGACCGCTACGTACCTCAACCCGATATGTGCAGAAACCTGAAGGTCACCTTCTCACAGAAGATTGTAAAGTGATTGAAAGGTGGAAGCAGAACTTCGACGAGCACCTAAACGTCAATGTTACAGCGAACGAAAGTGGGACGGTGATAAGTCCAGGAACACGCGCAGAAGATGACAGGATGCTGACTTCAACCCTTCAGGAAGTTGAGGAGGAAATTGGTCGGTTGAAAAACAACAAAGCGGCTGGAGTTGATCAAATCCCAAGCGAGCTATTAAAATGGTGAAGCACTTGCCAGGGCGCTGCACTGGGTAATTACCAAGATTTGGAGGAGGAATCTTTACCGGAGGATTGGATAGAAGGAATAGTGTGTCCCATCTATAAAAGGGCGAAAAGCTGGAAACTGCAACTATGCCCGTGCCCGTGCTACTACGGACCATATTTTCGCGATTCCGCAAGTGCTGCCAAAAACGTCGCGAATATATCGTGTCCACGCATCATCTTTTCATCGATTTCAAATCAGCTTATGATACAATCGATCGAGACCAGGTATGGCAAATCATGCACGAATATGGATTTTCCGGAAAAACTGACGCGGTTGATCAAAGCAACGATTTATCGAGTGATGTGTGTCGTCCGAGTATCAGGGACGCTCTCGAGTTCCTTCGAATCTCGGAGAGGGTTACGGCAAGGTGATGGATTGTCGTGTTTGTTGTTTAGCATTGCTTTGGAGGGTGTGATTCGAAGAGCTGGGATAGACACGAGTGGCACGATCTTCAGGAAGTCTGTACAACTATTTGGCTTCGCCGACGACGTTGATATCGTGGCACGTAACTTTGAGACGATGGCGGACACGTACATCAGACTTTAAGGCTGAAGCTGGTAGGATTGGGCTTGTGATTAATGCGCTGAAAACAAAATACATGAAAGGAAGAGGTCTCACGAGAAGACAATGTTAGCCTCCTACCACGAGTTCAGATCGACGGTGATGAAATCGAGGTAGTAGACGAATTCGCGTATCTGGGCTCATTGGTGACCGCCAACAATGACACCAGCAGAGAGATACAGAGGCGCATTATGGCTGGCAATCGTGCCTACTTTGGACTCCGAAGAACGCTAAGATCGAAACAAAGTTCGCTAAAGACAATTGACATTAATGACCGGTAGTTCTCTTCGGCCACGAATCATCGACGCTGCAGGCCCTTGAGCTAATGCTTTGAACGGAAGGTGCTGCGTACGATCTACGGTGGAGTGCAGATGAAAGACGGAACGTGGAGGAGGCGAATGATCCACGAATTGCATAAGATGCTGGGAGAACCTCCAATTGTACACATCGCTAAAATCGGTCGATTACGATGGGCTGGGCATGTCGTAAGAATGTCGGGACGACAGCCCTTTTAAAACTGGTTCTCGAAAACGAACCGACAGGTACAAGAAGAAGAGGCGCGCAACGAGAAAAGCTGGATCGATCAAGTAGAAGGCGACCTGCGGACTCTCTGCAGACAGCGAGGCTGGTGAGGTACAGCCATGGACCGATTACAATGGAGACAATTTTTGTGTACAGCAGGCGCCACATCGGCCTTGGTTTGATTGGTAAGGTAAGTAAGTATAATATTTTGTAGGATGCAGTTCCCTTGTGCTGACCTGGCCGGCTTGTCGTGCCGCAAAGGCTCAGTTTCATTGTGGAAATATCACATCAAGTAATTTTTCCACCTGCTACAGAGGATCGTGTGTCTAAATGTCACATTGAGAATTTTACTATTCACATTAGGTTTGTAGTTGCAGCGCGCTTTGGGATCATCCTTGCCTTCCATCCTAATAACATGGAAAGACATTACGGGAAATAGAGGCAAAACACATTTTTCATCTCGTTTTGTTGTTGTGATACACACTTAGAAATTATGAATTTTACACGAAACGTAATTCATGTTTGTAAAAAGTCGGGAAACGTAAAGATTTCGTGTAAAATTATGTCTCCTGAAACTAACACACAGGCAATTCAACTCATTCTTGCTAAAAGGACGCTTGCATATGTGTCGGTTTCAGGGACAGAAATTTATGCCATTTAGTAGTGTGTGGAAAGTATATTATTGCTCACGAGTTTGGTTTCAGGTTATCGAAATTTGGGATGAACTGTTTTTGCACGATGCATTTAAGGTATTCAGGTTATCAGGTATTGTAAAATAATTTAAAATTTATGATTAACTAGTTGAACCCGGTGCGAGCCTTGCTAAGCATGCAACTACACCGTGTCAATATATTCTCATACAAAATAAAACTCTATTTATTTCAAACCGTTAATCCAGACTTTATGGATAACTTTACCCATTATATTGCAATAAAATACTAATCAACTACAGCATATGTTTTGGAATAACACCGCCTTTAACCTTCTTGACCAGCTCCAGACGTTTTCGAAACGGTTTCGACTTCCATCGGCATTTCGTTCCAAATTTGTTTGATTATGGTTTTGAATTGGTTCATATTAGACGCCCTTCGCTAGCATGTATGACCATAAAAAATAATCCAAGGAATTCCGATCTGGTGAACTGGGAGGCCAGTCATTCTTGTCCAAAAATTCGGTCAAATTTTCTCGGCACCTGCCCTGAACGAGATTTGCAGTATGCGATGGCGCTCCGTCCTGCTGAAACACATAGTGATCATCTCCAAACACCTCTTGTACATGTGGCTTGACAACTTTCTCCAAAACTTCCGTTTTATAATATACGGCATTCACTTTAACGCCTTTTTCGATGAAAACCAGTGGTAATTTGCCTCGCTTGCAAATTCCTCCCCAAACCATCACTGACGCAGCACTTTGGAACCGTGGAATATTCCTATCACTCTCTGGAACAGTTCTCGAAGAGAGAGCCCACAATCTGTCGTTCTGGACATTGTGGGATTGTTGCAAGACGAATAACTTTTCGTCGGAAAAGATAAATTCTTCCCCACCGTGTCGCGACAAAAGCAGACTTGCTCTTTCGAGTCGTTTCTGCTTGGAAGGTTCCGAAACTCCGTGAACCTTACGTTTCTTGAAAGCTTGGAATCCGAGATCATTTTGCAGTATATATATTGTGCATTGACGATCTCGAAGCATTCAGATCTGCGGCCATTTTACTTACAGAGCGCTGTGATTTTCGTCTAATCCGTTCCCTGACCACTTTAACATCGTGCAGTCGCACAGGTGACGATCCTGCTCAACGAGCAGGTGTCACGGTACCTTCGGATGGTTCGGTACACAAAATCCCGCTTTACTCCGAGGTTTTTCAAATTTCTGAAAATAGCGCCCGGGCGCTCACCTTTCAAAAACTTTTTAATCACCACAGCGCGAAACTCCTTCATTGCTGGTAAAAGATAAACACCGAATGAAAACAATCGGACATAACCTAAAACCGTTTGTACAAACATAGTGCAAAACTACACCAACACATACGTGAAGCATGTTGAGTAGTGGCACGACACCAATGCAACGAAAAAGTGTATGAGAATATATTGGACACGGTGTAAATTAATGAAAAAAATAGAACTGGCGCATTTATGGTTTTTTTTTCTGAATGAATTTGGCAAAAGTATTTTCGTTTGCTAATGTGTGTAATTTCTTCAGAATAAAACGTAGGTTTGAGTTTATAATTTAACCTTCGCATTGTTAGTTTATACCAAGGTTTTTCTTGCTGTGGCTTCTTGACTGAGAATGGATTCAAACTACTATCAGAACATGCTGCCTACCCGCGAGATACACATTTTGTTACTTGAGTAGGTAATCCTTATTTGGTTGAAATTGTATCAGAGAATGTCTACCACTTAAGAGCGGGAGAGGTCTGGAACAACTGATGGGGCTTACCCGTTCCTTTCTCAAAGGATTTTCCATTGTCAATATATCGATAGCCCAGAGGATTACTTCGCTGAGTGCACTTGAGAGAACAACGTCGGATTGCCGTTTTTTGCCACCTTGCTCGGACAATTTATTGGATAAATTCCACTCAACGCAGTTTCTCGCGTTTTTTGTTCATTAGTTTTAGGCACTTGAAGTTTTAACATGAACATTTAGGTTGTTTAGCTCTAAAAATTAGGTAATTAAATAGGGTACTTTTAATTCAGTAATATTTAACTTAGTGCCGGCTTAACTAAGTTTAATAGTTCGAATTCACACAAGACTCATCATTCCGGCCACCTTGAACTAACTTATACACAGTAAACAAATCTCTCCTACTCTTGGAACTCCAGTTCATGGAATGACATCACTTCGGTTTTCACAGCGATGGTTAGACATCACAGTAGTTCGTCGACGATCGGATTGTCGTAATTACCAGGGATATTGAATAGTGACATTTGTTGAATCCTGGAGGGTTTGAGCTGTTTAGTGGAATACTTGTAACTATAATTTAGAAGAAAAATTAGTAATCTCCATTTAATTCCAACTACCTTTGCTTATCTTCGACAGATACGCGTATTTCGTCTACAATGTGCAGACTTCTTCAGTGTCTCGTACTAATAACTCGACTATTAGTACGAGACACTGAAGAAGTCTGCACATTGTAGACGAAATACGCGTATCTGTCGAAGATAAGCAAAGGTAGTTGGAATTAAATGGAGATTACTAATTTTTCTTCTAAATTATAGACATTTGTTGATTAGCATGCTCCATTGCCCATCACTGTAGTCGTCGACTGGGAATAGAAAAGACCAGGTAGACTTGACAAATTACACGTAGAGTATTGGAACCGCATTTACCTGCTTGGTTCCCACGAAGGCCTCGAGCAAATTTCGGCGTGCTCTACCAGGTCTCATTTTGTGGGTTCTGGATGGTGATTCACGACATCGGTAGGAGTGCAATCTTTGCGACGGGTCTGACGACGGCTTTGGATAAGCCTGTCTTGAGGGTGACGACGCGAATTACTCCATCCTTGCCCGGATGTACCTTGGTGATTTTTCCGAGGTAGATTATCGTCCATAATTACCACGACTCGTCCAGGTTCGATAGTGACTGGAGCCGTGCATTTGGTTGCCCTTGCCTGGAGTTGCTGGAGGTACTCCGGGTACCATCTGGACCAGATTCGTTGGAATCGCTTCTGAGTGAGATCCCAGTGTGAAAGGCGATTGTCCAGAATGTCATCCTTCCACGACGAGCGACGAAACGGCCACGCCACGAGAGAGTGAATCAGCTGGATTGGATACTCCGGAAACGTGTTTCCAGTGGCAGGATTCGGTAGCCTTTTGAATTGTTGCTACGCCAGAAAAAAAACTGATGGAGATGTTCTTGTTGCTGTCCGCAGCGGATTGGAAGCGAGGGCCATTGAGAACGATTCATGGACCAGTGTGGAGCAGGTTTGGACAGCTATTAATCTAGGTGATCGCACACTATTTTCTTTGCGCCCTGTATGTTGCGCCTAATCGAGTTCAGGGTTATGATCTCATTGATACTCACTGCCGGCCTGTTTACTCAGTAATCGAGCGTATGACTTCAGTTGATGAGATAACCTTTTCCGGTGACTTCAATTTGCCTGGCGTTTCGTGGAGGCCATCCCATAGCGGTTTCTTTATCCAGATCCTGATGATTCTACACTTCATGAAGGTGCTATTAATCTTCTAGACAACTTGGCGCATCAACGCTTTCTCTAATCAACTATGTAATAAACGAAAATAACTGCAGTTTAAACCTCTACTCCGTAAGCATTCAAAATAAGGCTTCATTCATTCCCATGGGTCCTTGTCGAATAAATAAGCCAGTTTTGTACCACCCTCCTCTGATTGTCACTGTTGAAGACGACCTCGTTCGAGATTTTGACGACTTTCCTGCTCCGGTTTCTTACGACTTCTGTAAAGCTGACCACCGTAGGATTAACAATGTGTTATTTAACATAGATTTGGAGAACATTCTTGATCTTGAAGACATTGTGGCTGCAGCACAAATTTTTTCACATATCTTGGCTTATGTTTTTGACAAACACACTCCGAAAAGAACAACTTTAAAACTACTTTAAAAAAACGCTACTCTAAAACTTTATGATCATTTTTTTTGCCGTTTGTAAACCAAATGACTTCAGTAAATGCAAATTTGTCGTTTAATGCATTTACTGAAGGCAAAATGGTTCTAAAATTCTTTTTCAACTGACCAAAATAAGATAACATGATTGAGTCCCAAAGCATTTAAAAACAGCATATTACGAGTTCATAGAGTAGAAATTAAACCTTTGACAGGAGCAAAAGCAATTTAAGAAAACAAGGTTTCAAGTAAATAAGCTGTGAAGGTTCTCATAAACATGACTAGAACTATTGGCACCTCTTGGTGCCATAATAAAACCAAATTGATGTACAGTGGCTTCCATAAAACTTAATAAAACTCAATAAAGCTGAATGCTTTTGGCAATTTTACTTGGGTTGAGAACCAACTTACTCCAATATAAACCAACACTGAGGATGCTGTAGATGCCACTTACAATGTGTTATGATGGGTTTTCATTGGAATTTAACTCCTTTACTTCTGGATGTTAGTTGTTAATAATTTAATAAACTTCAAACAACGTTTAACTTATACCCATAGGACAGACAATATCACCAAACATTTAAATGAGACATATTTGCGAATATCGATCTGTGATTGATTGGTTTCCGACGAGAAGAGCTGAAAAAGACATTTTATTAGTTTCTCCAACTACAACAAATGTCATCACCATCCGTTAGGTTCAGCAGTCGATAGTCAGACAATCGATTTGTAATTTGGTGCAGGCGACACAGTGGCAGGCATTCTGAAAAGAAAATAATCATTGACACCCTCGACACCATGTCTTCCATTAGGAGCTCCCCAAAAAATCTAATATTTCTGTGAGCTGTCATTCGCCGCCCATTGGACTGAAACACTAGAATAGTGTTCTGGCCGCCTTGGCTTTCCTATGATGAAACTGCTTCTGGCTTCTGGCCTAGCAAAAGCCCAACATTATAGGAACCGCAAAGCTTCCACACCCACATCCACCAGTGGCAGTGGGATGGTTGGAACGTTCCAAATTCCAATCAAATATGAGATTCCACTCTTCGACCTTACTGCCGTTCGTTCCTGACGTGTCCCCCCAATCACACACTCACACAGAAACATCATTTCCCTCCGCCCCTCTGTCCTCTCTTGATTCACGTCCACACCGACTCAGACCTTTCCAACTGTTAACTTCCAACCCCATCACACGAGGAGGAAACAAGAGAATTGAATTTGAAAATTCGCATAAAATGCTCCACATATTTGTACAGTATGCCAGTGGGCAAATATTTGCCCTGTTCTCAATATCATTCCGTTTCCCCTCCTCGGCATGGCACTATTGTTATCTCGTACGCATTTCAACCCGAAAAATATGGTGGTTGCTTTCACTCCCAGATGCGTGGTCGTACATCTTCGATTGGATGCTTCTCGGCTGACCCTTTCCAGTCCCAAGTCCCAGTCAATCTCCTGGTCCTGGCTTTCGCCTCTCGCATATCTCGTCGTCGACTCTTTGGAAGCGGCCAAAGGGCAGAAAATATTGAATATTGATGAGCTTCGTTTGGAGGAATTCCAGCATCACTTTGTTGCTATCTGATAATGGTGAATCGGTGGGGTGGGAATTCATGCAAATGCCGACATAGCCGATCGGTTTATGGCGTGGATTTGCCGAATAATGGGTTTAAGCTTTAGGAGAATACCATTTTGACGAGGATTCACTGACATAAAAGAGGATTCGGTTTTTTTTGCGATTTGATTTGGTCGAATAACACATCCAGGAACCAGCAACGATTCGAAAGTCAGTTTGAAAAAGTCTTCCCAAACAATTTCAGCGAGTTCCAGCATCGTTCAAACAATCCCGTTTCCACCTGTACGCTTCCCGGTCGAGATGTGTTCATCTGGCTTTAATCTTCTCATCCCATCTCATCTGTCACGATGCGGTATCCCAACGCAAAGCATCACCTATACATAAATACTCATAAACAGCATAATGCGATGTGTACACAACGCCTCGCAGCTTTTCCCCATTTGCCGCCCACCGCCGCTGGAAAGTCTCTCCTCTATTCCATGCGTTTCGTTCGCTTCTTGTTTGTTCGTCCTGCAGTCAGAAACCGTCCACCCTCGTCATCTTCGTCGTTCTGCCATCAGCCGCCATGGCCACCGACAACCAGGAAAGCTGGCAGGCAGGCAGCTGAACGTGAGCTTAGGTACCTAATGCTATTTTTCTGTTTTTCTTTCAGCTTGTCCCGTCGCCCGCTAACGTAAACAAAACAACACATAATCGCACACCTTGTTTGCCACCCTCATCCTTAAAAAAAGAAAAATCCCCCCTCTGTTACACATTATGAATAGACGACCATTATGGCACCATGCAAGCTCGCAGCTATCTTCCTGAATTTCAATCCTTAGCCATGAATAGGTATAATGGCGAGAGCAAATAGCTCTGTGTAAGCTTTTGTTTCATAGTTAGTAACTACACGTCTTGAGCTTGCGGCATTAGAAATCACAGTTGAAGTTTCGAGTCTGGTTGGCTATCAGAGGAAGTGTGCTTTCAAAAAGGCCAATGGGTCTTTAGACAGAAGTAGAAGAGTACAAAACCGTGCCGAACTACCGAACACTTGTTTCAAACTACTATAGTTGAATTGACTGCAATGATATTCAATTAAGTCACAGCCAATTGGCGGTAACCAATTATGATAGGTTGATGTTGCTTTGGGAGATGAATCAATACAATCATCGTATACAACTTCCAGTTTTCGTGTCATAGGGTAGCGGGATGTTATATTTTCTAGTGCCTTTATTCGCCCTACATATCATGTATGTCATAAATCCAGCGAAAATCGGAAATTCATGTTAATATCATGATGATCAATTTGTTTTGAAGCAATTCTATTTACATGAATTTCTGTCTGTCTGTCTAACCCTTATAAACTCGGAGACTACTGAACCGATCGGCGTAAAAATGTGTATGCAGGAGTTGTTGGAGCCGGAGAAGGTACTTATAATAGTTTGAAACCACTCCCCCCCCCCCCCTAGAAGATGTGGCCCCCATACATATGAAACACAAATTTCAACCAAACATAAGAATTATTCAGGTTCCTAAAACACAAACCATGTGTTTCTTGGGTAAGAAAGCATATTCTGATAAAAATTTGAACCCCTAGTCAAGAAAAAAAACCTATTCGGAAAAACAACCATAAACAGGCCAGTTGTATCAAATTTCATTTATTTAGTTGCATGCGTAGCAGCACTCACAGTTCAGTTTGTTTACTATATAACTAGAAAATGAGAAGCAGTTGGGTGTTGGCCAAATTTGGATTTTTCAGATATAAAAAGGTTATAGAGTATCTTTCATACATCTAGTAACTTAACATCCGTGCTTCAATAATATTTTCTATTATGATGTGTCCATTTCAATGGGTAAATTGAACTGAAAGTGAGTTTGAAAGAAGGGGAACTTGGAGCTGAGCCCACTGGTTGACCCTAAATATTGGCCAACGGGCTTTTGCACATATGTTTGAGGATTTGTTAAGCGACACAAATTTCCAAATCCAAACTTAGGATACCGTGCTGCATCAGTACCTGGATTTTTTTGTTAAGCGTTTTAGCGATAAATCTGAGAGGGTTGCCTCATCGATTTCTTTTACAATGTTTCCAAGTTGTAACATTCCGCCCAATTGCATGTAAGGCAGTGGGAGTTTCTTGTGTGGTTTTGAATCTAAGGGATTGTGTATTTATAGTTAGGTTATTACAAGATGCTTAAGGAGGCATATATTAAGGATGGCTGATCGAAAGAGATGAATAGGAATATGCTTTCAGATGATTTGTTCATAGTTCAAACCAATAATTACCCTTCAAACATTATATGTACTCACTAACAATAGAGGGTAACAGTCACAGTATAGACCAGTCACCTTTCAAGATAAAGGGGCTAGTAAGTAGAACAGCCGACTGAATTCATCAGATATAGCTCGAATGGACTTCAGCTTAATAAAAACCTGAGTATTGTAGTCATTTATTCAATCAAATGTTCTCACTATTCGTATTCAATGCTCATCTCAGCTTATAGTGTCACATAGATATAATCAACCATCGACAGCTCGCAACAACAACTGTTAGTATGTTTTCATAGAAATGGCTATGCCCTTCACACATCCGTGGGACTAAGGAGTGTATCGAAAATAAGCTATCCACAAACATTCTTCCAAATTATGTTGAAAACCGATGTATTATTCATACAAAAAATTGTTCCTTTATTGTACGAACTTGAACATAATGAAGACCGGATGAAATTTAAGTTATTCCTTCACGAATTTTCAAACTTTGGATCGAATGCTCTACATCAAGCTCCGGACAAGTGTTGCATCGCATTTTTTGGACGCTTGAGTCCAAATTTGTTTGAACTCCTGTATGTTCCCAGCTGTCTTACCAGTCTTCTTGAAGACCCTCTTCACGATTGACCAGTAACGATCGATGGGTCGAAGCTGAGGGCAATTTGGTGGATTGATATTTTTCTCAACGAAATCTATACCCTTTTCCGCAAGCCAATTGAGAGTGGTTTTGGCATAGTGAGCCGACGCTAAATCCGGCCAAAACAGTGGAGGTGTACTATGCTTCTTATATAAAGGCAACAATCTCTTCTGGAGACACTCAGATCGATAAATTTCCGCATTTATAGTTTCGGTAGTGTACAAAATGGTTGACTTCAAACCACAGGAACATATTGCTTGCCATACCAGTACCTTTCGACCGAATTTCTCCACTTGAATCGACCTGTCCGCATCGCTCATATCCTCCCCAACGACGGCAGTAAAGTATTGTGGACCTGGAAGGGTTTTTGAGTCCTCCTTTACATAGGTCTCATCGTCCATCAAAACGCATGCATCCGGACGCTGCAAAAGACGCGAATACAACTTCCGGGCCCTCGTTGCTGCTCGCTTCTTCTGTTCTGCACTTTGTTTCGAGATTTTCTGCTTCTTGTAGGTCTTCAGGTGGTTTCGCCTCTTGATACGCTGGATTATTCCGACACTCGTTCCTGCTTTTTTGGCCAAATCACGTATTGACATTGATTTGTTCTTCATGATTAGAGATACCACTTTCTGTTCCAGTTTTGGGTTGGTTCTGCCTCTTCCTGGTAGCTTATCCAAAGAATAGTGTTCCCCAAACTTATTAATGATGGTTTTAACACTCGCATGATGAATTTCAAACCGCTTCGCCAACTTTCGCATAGTAATACCCTTCTCACTTAGCCATGTGTCCAGAACCTTAATTTTCACTTCCTTTTCAATACGCGACATTTTGAAAACGCAGAATTTGAACCACACAAACAAGTAAACAAAAGAAAACTGACAGTCAAACGCACAGCATGCAGTGTTCAGAGCATAAAAAAAAACCATCACAAATACATGCGTACAACGCAAATGTATGTGGATAGCTTATATTTGATACACTCCTTATAAGGATTCTACTTATATCTTTGTTCTTAGTTTTGTTTCTCTTCAGGCAACAAATAATTTATTTCTACCAAATTTTGAAGAAAATATCTAATATTTCTCTATTTCTTAAAGCTTATTAAGTAACAATACTACAGTTAGGCATGAAAATGAATTAATGTACTAGAAACTGGACAGTTGAATCGGTTGAATCGGATGTGTCGATACTTTGTTCAGCAATATTTTGCTTTTGGGAGTAACGTTTTGTCTATTGTTTCGGTTGCCTGTTGTTCGTTGCGTGAGTGATCGAGTGAGCATGAGAAGTCATGGTTCGCCGGGTAAGATGAGTCAGTGGCGAGGTACATAATTAATTGTGATCCAAATTATTCGTTCGCCATGCTCGTCGGGCCACCCTATCGTGGAACAAATAAACCACTGTCCCATTTGGTAAGTGACTTCAGCAGCATCCGTACTGTTGGTGTGGATCGGTCCAAGTTGACTATCAGGCGTTGAGATGATTTGCCTTGTTTTCACAATGAAATACCACTATCACATTCTGTGAGTGGCCCCAATATCATCCTTAATGTTGGTTTAAATCGGTTCAAATCAGCTTTCCAGCACTGTAAAACATATTCTAGTTTTCCAATAAAAAACCACCATCACATTTTGTGGCATCCATAATGTTGGTTTAAACAGGTAAAGATCGGCGTTTCAGCATTATTAAAAATCACATTGTTTTCTCAATGAAAAACCACAATCACACATTGTGAGTGGCCCCTATAGCATCCATACTGTTGGTTTCAAGCGATTCAAATTGGAAATCGGTACACTTTTCCAAATATTTCACTTGACAGCTTATCGTTAACCAAAACGAACCCTGCTGCTGCCCAGTCCTGTTATCCAAAATTCCAGTGATTTCTCGTAGAAGGGCAGTTGACTCCGCGGTTTCCAATAAAGCGAATATTCCTACCCTTTCCTTACTTGGCCTGCATTCGGACCAGTTTTTACACATTGAGGATGTATGCTAGTCCCAAACATCATCTGTTGGTTCTCTATGTAAGAACAGATGATCTGGCAAGAACGGGGATCTTTGTAGTGTTGGGAGAATAGAAGCTGGATCTATCATTGGTTTCGTGCTCGCAGTTTCTTTATTATTCAAGGCTGATGGCGTTGGATCTTCCAAGGAACAGTATTCATCATCTACCGTCACCACCCGTTTCTTTTTATTCGAGGTAACTGGGATCATTACGTTCAAGGTAGGAGATTTTATCTTCGGAATCTTCAGTTGATTTCAATGTGCGTTTGTAATCACGTTTCCAATTGCCACCTGAAATATATTAATGAAAAGACTTCTCGTGAATTTCGCTTCGATCCATCTTCCTACGTAATTCATGTGATTTGTTTTTCCACCATACCTTGTCTCCTGATGTCAAACTATCAAACGAATCTTTCTTTACTAATTTTTCGTTTGAAGTTGTCACCATTTCTTTGTGATGTTTAAAACTAGTAGGGGTTTCAACCAGTTGTCTCGAATAATGCTTTTTTGGGTTGATAAGATCTATCAACATCTTTGGTTTGTAGTTATAGATTTTCTCGGATGGTGGAGTACCATCTTTCGTCACACATGTGCTTCAGTAGTTAATAAAAAAATAATTGATCTGGTCTTCCATATCCCAATTCCTGATTTTTGGCTCTAGCAGATATTTTTTGAAAACATATTTTATCAACCTTACCATTCGTTCAGCCTGCCCATTGCTGGGTGATGCTGCCCATAAGGTTTGCATAAATGTTTAAAAAGGTTTTGTCAACTTTAGCCGGCCAACCATTCTCTAGCAAGGATATCAATTTAACAAGCAAAGGATCATTTAAAGTTTCATTGGCAATTTTAGAAAAACCCATGGGTAACTCATTGGTTAGATTTAGGCTTTCGACGTAGTCTACGTCACATTGTTTTGAAACTCCTTGTTGTAGAGGAAACCGCGAGCAAAAGTCAGAATTTCCCATTTTTGATGATGGTCGATACACAATCTCAAAATCGTATATCGACAGCTCTAATATGTATCGCTGCAATCGAGTCACATAAGTAGTGCTTCCTCCTGTTTTACCAAAAATCCCTACCAACGGTTATGGTCAGTATAAACAGTGAATTTTTGACCATAAATGAACTTGTGAAATTTTTTGATTGTGCATACCAGAGCCAACGCCTCCAAATGTAATATTGGGACAGAAGACTGTGCTTCGTTTAAAGCGAACGAGGTAAAGCAGATCGGTTTTTCTACTCCATCGATCAAATGAGCAAGAACTCCACCTAAGCCGTAGTTACATGCATCGGAAACCACTACTAACGGTTTGTTTGGATCCAAATATTCTAGAAGGTCAAAATTAAGCAATTGTAATTTACTAGTCGCAAAAGCTTCTTGGCAATCATAAGTCCATATGAATCTCACATTTTTCCTCAAAAGATTGTACAATGCACTAAGCTTTGATGGCAAATGTGAGACAAATTTTCCGTAATAATTAACTAGTCCTAAAAAGGCTTTCAATTCTGAAACATTATTAGAAACTTTTGCTAATTTTTGCGGACTTGGTAGCAATCCCTTATCTGTGATAGTATGCTCTAGATAAGGTAACTACTTGATACAAAAAACTTGCATTTTTCCCAGTTCACTTTAACGTTTGCTGTTGACAATCTTTTCAAAACCATGTATAAGTTTCGTCTGCAATCCTCAAAATCTTTCCCAGCAATCAAAACGTCATCTAAATAAACTGAAACATTATCAATTCCAACTAGAATTTGTTCCATGATTTTTTGAAAAATCGCTGCGCTAGAAGATGCTCCCTGAAGCAAACGGTTGTATGTATAAAGCCCCTTTAGTGTATTAACCACCATGAACCTTCTGGATTTTTCTGATATGGAAAGTTGGGTATAGGCTCCCTCCAGGTCTTAGGTACAAAAAACTCTACATCCAGACAAACGTGCAAACAAATCTTGCGCTACTGGTAAAGGGTACGTGTTCGGAATTATTAGCTTGTTTATTGATACTTAACAATCAACGACTAGCCTGATTTAATCATTGTTCTTAATTAGCACAATAACAGGAGATGCCCATTCTCTCTTTCTAATTTGTCCAAATATTCGCAAACCTTGTCTCTCAATCGAAACGGCACCTCATAGGCACGTTTAAAAATTGGTTGATCGTCTCTTAGTACCAATGCCGCCTCATACAAGCAAACAATTGGCGCTGAAAAATCTTTCTTGAAGACGTTTGGAAAATTGTTTTCTATATCATTCAAGGGAAAAACTTGTTCATTGGAAGAAACATTGTGAAAAATTGTTAGTTTATGAAATGTACTTCTCCACTCAGGGGAAAAAACATCTAACCATTCTCGACCTAATAATGGAATAAACCGGTGTTGACTGCTACTAGACTTGCAGTTACCGATGACTACCAATGAAACTTACTTTTTCAAATTTCCAATATTTACGGTTACTTCAGTTTCTCTGCAAACCTTAAGTTTTCCTCCATCTACAACAACCACTTTTCGGTTGCTCTTGCGAAGAGGCACATTAATTAACTTTGAAAACGTTTCAACTTTCATTACAGAGACCGCAGAACCACGATCGATTTCCATTTCTACTGATTTACTCTCTATAATCACATCTACTAGACAAGGTACATTGATTTTATTAATAGACGTCACATTCATACACATATAATCACCTACAAAATCACCTTCAGATTCGTCGCTCAGTTCCATTCTCAATTGATTCATGGCGTTGTTTAGATTCAACGCAGTGCTGTTGAACGGGACAAGAACGCTTTGCACTAAGTTCGACCTTGAATTGAAACCACCTCTTTTACGGCACTGACGTTTGATATGGCCCTTCAGTCCACAGATATTGCAGGTAAAATTTGCGTATTGGTTCCAGTTCTTGTGCCTGCCTTTGTCATTGAATGTCACTCTCCGTTGATGACTGGTACTTCTGCTGCGACTGCGATCGTTACGATTGTAGAAATTATTATTTTTATTCCTATCATAAGTCGCCCTACGATCTAAGCGCGGCTTTACCGAAGCTACCTGTTCATCATTAAAGTTAATCGTGGCTGCACGAGAATTCGCAAGCTCCCAATTAGTTATAATTCTTTCGGCATCTGCTAGGGTTAATTTCTCTTCTGTCAACAACTGTTTTTGCAGATGTTTATCATGCACTCCCACTAAAATCCGGTCTCTAATAGCCTTATCTTTGTAATTCCCAAAATAGCAAAGAGATGCTTGCAGCTTAAGGTCCAGAATAAAACTTTCGGTTGTTTAATCTGCCCTTTGAACCCGCGTGTTGAATTTATAACATTGAATGACATCAGAATCAAGTTTATCATAGCGTGACTTGAGCATTTCTCAGCATATGACAACTCTTTGACTTGCTTCCCAGGGAATAGTAATTTGATCTCAGAGTAAATTGCTGAACCACTCAGTGTACAAAACGTAGATCTCTTTCTGTTGTCATCGATTTGATTGAACTCAAAAAATTCTTTAAACCGCTCTGCGTATTCTGTAAAAGAGTTACCCACCACATAAGGCTCAATAACCCCGACCAGATTTGTAGTAGTCATTTCTATTTGTTCGTTGGCAATGAGGAATCAAAACAGAACTAATATAGCTCAAGTAACATGCAACTCAACAAGCGTTTTACTTGTTTACCTCCTACACCAGTTTAGCTGAGCTAGCTCTCTTACTAGTGTGATGCTGGGATGTGATGTTCTCTTGGTGTTGATCCAAAACTCTCTCTCTACCACTTTACCACAACTCCAATAAGCTCCTCACCGGTATTCTCACACTCGCCGGTATATTCTCTCGGTATCCTCACACTTCAGGCTCCACCAAACTGCAGCATTTTTTTTTTTGCCGCCGCAGCGAAAAAATCGCCGCGGCGAGATTACATGGCGGCTTATGGGAGCGCACAAACCGACGCGATGCCTTTTAAAATCGTGTTCGTTTATGCGCACCCATAAGCCGCCATGTAATCTCACCGCGGCGATATTTTCGCCGCGATTTCGCTGCGGCGGCGGCAAAAAAACGCTGCAGTTTGATGAAGCCTTTCTCCGGTATTCCCACACTTTCGTTCTGCTCTTACTCTTAGCTTTTTTTTTTGGGACTTTAACCTTTTGGTCATTCGTCACATACCGGAGTTTTTCAGATTTGGTCAAACAGTCTTGTTTCCTTCAAGAAACCGATTAAATTATCCTCGCAACGGGGAGACAATACTTCCTCCAGTGTGTCACTCAGATTAAAATTCAAGCGTTAGTTGTTATATTTATGACATTCGATCAGTATGTGGAGGACGGTTAAAGGAACACCACAAGTGGTGAAATCTGGGGGGTCGATGTTTTCAAGGCGATAGCTATGGGTGAGGCGGGTGTGTCCAATACGTAGGCGGGAGATTTTGCGACGGTTAATTGGGATCTTGTTATCAGGCCAGGGAAGGGTTGGTTCTTTCAGTTTCCACAAGGCAGGCTGTCTGTTCTGGAACCATGAGAGGCTCCAGCTTCCACGAATCCTTTCTTTGGTCCATCTTACAGAGTCTTGGGATGGAATGGGAACATCCTCTGGGTTCATCTTACTCTTAGCGGCTAGTACAAGCTTCCTCAACTCTTCGGTACAAGACTCACTTCTCTCTAAGGATCATATGCACTTAAAGTAGTGACCATGTAATTCGCCAGTCACACAATTTGCGTACAAATCTTGGCACTTTGATAACTCAATAACTGTTATATTACACTTTGATCAGCATTGGGCTCATCCGATTTTTTTATTACTTACAGTGCCGCTTTTCTGTTCTATAAATGGTAAACTAGCTTAATATTTGAACACTCCTTTTATTCTTCACTGCAGCCACCAATGGCTACCTATTGAAGATGAATGACCTTAATCAGAGGTCAAAGATCTTACAAGCATTCCTCAGTAGCGAAAATAACCCTTTGTTACAATTAAAACAATTGACTTTTCAAAATGGTTATTTCACTTTTCATAAAAGATTATGTCACCACTCAAGAATAGTGGAATTACAGTTAAACTACACTTTTTTTCCTTTTTTTTTATTTCACACGTGTCGTGAAAAAAAATCCTCTTTCTCGTCGCCAGTTATATTTCGGGTTTAGGTATAAGTAAGTAAAACACACTTCTTATCGGTTAGTCCTTCGAGTATGAACTGATCTTGACCTCGGGGCACTCATTTATCCGAAGTCTTTTAGCAATACATATATTAAAAGCGGTATCGGCACCGATGTCGAATTGACTGATACTACACTTCCTATCCTTCTGACATCAGCTAGATTGAGGAGGTGCGTACCGAGCATCTGTCCACCAAGGAGGTGTGGCTCAAACAGTGTCTTTCCTGGCATCAAGCGGCTGAGTAAGAAACGCTGAATCGCGTCAACTATACCTTAGGTGGCAGCCCCTTTGTACGGCATATGGTTTCAGATCATCCATGGAATTCCCAGGTGTTGTATAGTAGTTTTAATTTTGTTTTGTTACAATTGCAGCCGGATCGCAATACGCAAAATACAGACATTATAAATTTGGTTGTTGTTATCGTTATAATGTAACAGCCCTTCACAATATGTTTATGCTATTTTCAGTTCCGCATTGATGCAACGTTGTAAGTTTCAGCCCACCTAACTCACGTTATGTATTTGAAAAGATACGAAGGTTGCTAAGGTTTATTTTAAAAAGCATCATATACGACAAATTTTACAGAAAATGTTTTTTTCCTTCATCAAAAAAATAATAATTTAAAAACAAACATTGTTTATTGCCCTACATTTTCTATTTCATGGATATAATAGTCATTTATGGGCCCAGCGGGAAACACAAGCTTTCGAAGAACTCGAATTCCCTATCTTATTTTTGATTTTTTTTTCTTGGATTTATTCCGTTTTTTGGGCAGAGAGGCGAAAGAGGCAAATAGGTGTATTCCATTATTATACATTATTATACATTGTATGTACATTGTTTAGTTTTTCTTTACAACATGGTGCTATTTCCATTATATCATGACCTCCACATATCAGTATACATTCATCGCCTAACGATTGAGCTGCATAGAAGCATATAGTTGCATCTTATTATTAATTGCATATCATTATTATTTTCATTCCAAAAATAGGAATTTGAATAACTTCAGTGTGCATCTTTGTGCTGAGAATAAATCGGTTACATAGTAAAATATATTATTTGCTGCTGACGTCAGTTGAACTCAGCACAATGTTCACCAAAACGGATCCCGCTGCAAACCCAAGCATTTTATCCAACATTCCAGTGATTTCTCGTGGAAGTGCAGAAGTGTTCTCGGCTTCCAATAATGTGAGTATCGCGTCAACATGTTCCTACCCATTCCCTAACTTAACCTGGCCGAGGCCGGCGCCGGTATTGCCCTAGTTTGGGATCACCACTTTTTACACATTGAGGATGTATGCTAGTCCCAAGTCGCATTTTTTGGGTCTCTGTGTAATAACAGCTGATCTGCCAATAACGGAGCTCATGCTCATGCTCATAAGTAAAATTGTAATCGACTGCTGCTAATAAGGCTGATTCAAGGTACCTGTACGCTATATGATTTGGTCATTATCATCGGATATCTCAACCGGCACCATTACACCTCGGTGGTGTATTATTAGAAATTAGATAGTATCGTGAAGTCCTAAAACAACGTTTAGATAGTATCGTGAAGTCAAAATCGCATATAATTGTGCTCTTCATTGTATTATGTTCGATAAAGGGTGTCCACGATGAAATTGCCACACACAAAATTGATTCGCAAAATTCGAGTTTTCATCCGATTGCCATCAAATTTTCAGGGATTGAGAAATTACTGTTAAACTTCATTTTACCATTTCACTCGTATTTTATTTACAGTCCATACGCAAATGCCCGCACCTTGGCCTTAACCCCGGCCATAAGATTCTGCACAATCTGTGAATCAACCGTTTTTTGCATGTAAACCCATACTTTCTTCAGTTCCTCGACTGTCTTCACTACCTTAGGTCGTTTAAGAAGGTGCTGCTTCATAATCGCCCAGTACTTCTCGATGGGGCGGAGCTCCGGAGTGTTGGGAGGGTTGAACATTTTCGGTACGAAATTGACCTTATTGTCCGCATACCACTTCAGCACGTCCTTGGAGTAGTGGCATGAGGCCAAATCCGGCCAGAAGATTGTTGGGACGTTGTGGGCCTTCAGGAGAAGAAGCAGCCGCTTCTGGAGGCACTCTTTTATGTACACCTGTCCGTTCATCGTATCCTGGGTCACGAAAGGTGCACTCCGCTTCCCGCACGTGCAGATGGCTTGCCAAACCAGGAATTTCTTCGCAAATTTGGACATCTTCTGAGTGCGGACATGCTCCGGAACGCTGAACTTATCCTTGGCCGTGAAAAACAGGTTGCCGGGGATCTGTTTGAAGTCGGCCTTCACATATGTTTCGTCGTCCATGATGCAGCATTCGTGGAATTCGCGATTCCCAACGTTTTAGCGATGGAACGATGCGAGAGATCCTTGTTCTCGTGATGAATGCGCAAGATTTTATCACGCACGAGCTGTTCTTTCGACTCCATTTCCGCGCGAGTTTTGATCACAGGACTTTAAAACTTGCAGGATGTAAATAATGCACTATGAACTAAATCCACCCAAATTTTCATGAAATTCTACCCAACGGTTAAAAAGTTAGAGCAATTTCATAGTGTGGCAATTTCATCGTGGACACCCTTTAGAAGACTCTCTTAGTTTGTATATTGCAAAATTTTCACATATTCGTTACAAATCTAATTTTTGAACTTGTAAGAATGCCATTGGCGGTGATGTAATGGTAAGCGTGACTGTGGCACCCCAGTGGGTCTGAGTTCAATCCCAGCCAAAGTCGGTTAGATTTTTCTGAAACGCAATGATCTTTGGTCAAGTCTTCATTCGGACGAGAAGTTAAGCCGTTAATCCCTTTTTATGGGTTGTTGATGAGTGGAGGTGCTTCCCTCCTGTAGCGAACAAACCTAAGACTGAAAGCCACCTTCATACAGAAGGAAGAAGACAAACCTGTAAGAAGACTTATATCAGTAATGACAGATGTAGAACACGTCCCTCGTCAGTAGTGAATTTGTTTGTCTACCATTCCACAGGTGCCCCATCTCACAATGTATGATTTACATGTCCCAAACCATTTTGCAATCACAGCTTTACTCCTACCAAAAACGTTCACTTGGCAACGAACGTGCCGACTATGCCAACCTTTGATTCGGCGAATTCGAACCTTCCCCATTACTCGGGGTCAACTATTCCATCCCCTTTTGAAAGTAGCTGTGTCATTACCTTTATGGACGTGTTTGAAATGTTCATCCCCACCAGAATCCGGCGTCTCAATCGTATTATTAAAACCATTTTCTTCTGATTAACAACAAATTGATTGGAAACCAAACCGTGATCAACCGCCACCGCAGCCGTGACTCGGTACTTTACGTTAGATGTGCTGCAATCAACCTGTTCAAACGATTGGAACCTCAGGGAGGTGAATGCGATGCGCTGGTGTAACACAGCGCTGACGACGCTGATGCTGATCCCTCCCAGCACTGCACATGGGACCCCCTCGCTCGGCTCGGTTCGGAAAAGGATTACTGTGTTATGGCGTGCGCTTCCCGGCAATCAATGTCTGTAGCAACTCAGCACTTTGCACTCTATTTAAAGTACACATCGGAATGTGCCCGTGCCCGTGCTCATGTGTGTGTGTGTGCTACCACGTTCTCACACGATTGCATGCAATCCTCGGTTTTATCCTCGGCATCCACGCCGCTTACCGGCTGGTGCTTGGATATGTACCGCCATACCAACCCTACCGACTTGGGTTGGATGGTTTGCTGACGATGCGGTTAAATTTTCGCTCTACACCGGTCGCAAGGTGGGGAGGACCGAAGAAGCGAATTTATGTCAAGCGGGATCAAAACCGAAGGCGAGTGATGCTTGATTGTCGACTGAAAACGTGATAATGGTTGTTGTGCTCACGACAATAAACTCGTGACGTGACGTGCGACCGTGGAAAATTGTTTGTGTCGCGTCGAGGCAATTATGTGGAGCTATTTTTTCGCTAACTCTCGCTGAGAACATTACTCCGATTGGTTGGTTGGTTTGTTGCTACTGAGAACGCCAACCGATGTGCTTCACTTTGGGTTGATAAGTTGTCATAAGTATATGTCATCTGACAGGACGTTTCATCTAAAAATGGAAGACATCTAAGAACAACGGTTTCTATTTTCGTACCACCGAGGACTCAATTCCGTCAACATGTCACTGAAAGGATACATCTTCCAACGGATGCAAGCAGCGCAAGGAGTCTCACTTCCCTATTCTGGTTGATGGATTCATTCATGCGAAATTTTTCCACCGAATGAGGGATCAATTTGCCCATCAGACTGTGTGCAAGTGGCTTTCACCTTCCCTCCGCCAGCGACGAAACCCATGGAATCGCCGGAGCCGTGTGCAGTGTATAGCTTATCCGTATCACTCGGATCAGAATCCTTTCACTTGTCAACAGTTTGGAAAAGTGAAGCCCATTCAGACATTCACTGCCCCGTTGCAGCACATGTAACTCTGTTGCCATCAGCTCCAGCTCACGTCTCGAACCCATCACGTCCCGATGCTCCACTGCTCTTCGAGAACCACCTAGCCCGATCACCAACTGTGCTCTTGTGCTCTTGGCACCCTCTCGACGACGAAATGACTTGGAAATTTCAGCTTCAAGTGGGTGCGCACTCACTTGAACGCCCTAGGTACACGTATCCCACTCGATCCCAGGCCCAGGAGTGGATCGGATTTGGAACTTTTCTCTCATCCCTTCCACTTCCACTCCAGAATGGTACGCACATTCATTAATTCCTGTCGGTGGTGGCGGTGACTATTTATAGTGTGCAGTGAATCGGGGTATTTTCTTTCTGGTTTCCCCCTCCGTCTGTTTGCTCTGTTAAGGGTCTCTTACACACAGAAATCTGGTTGACGCGTCGGATGGATTGAAGGTGTATCTTGAGAAAGAATAAAGAAGAACGTAAGATCATAATTTTTCGGTCAAGGAGGTTTGGCTGGTGGTTGAATTCTCGTCGACATTTTTGAATTTTTGGGTCGCAAAAATTATTCTGAATTATTAAATGCTCTCTGATTTCTTAAACGATTGAATTAGAGTTGTTGAAGTATCTGAAGATGCGAAAACTTAATATGATTGAGAACAGTTTGATGAACAAGATCAATGGCTTGGATAAATTTCGACTTGACATACTGAAAACAAACTTGGCAACGAAGGATGAAGTGTGTAAGGGCTGCATCAGATCGAAATCAAATCATCATTAGTGTATAGTGACTTCCGACGAACAGAAGTAACCTTCGGGCTAGCAACCAAAACCACAACCTTTAACTTCTCTTGGATTTTTATCCTTTTGAAGAAAAAAACATATTTCTGGTTCATAATTTGGTGTCCATACGGACTAATTGTACAAGAACGTTACTAGTAATCGTAATAAAGTTCGTGGTTCATAGCCAAGTTAAACCTCCCACAGGTAAAATTTGTCACTTTGCCGAAGGTGAGAGGGCTTAACCTCATGCTGTAGGCCTGCATGGGAGATAAATTTGTCCAGTAATGAAAATAAAAGGTGTCCTTCATCGAATCGCGATCCCCATCGCGGAAAAAATGCTTTAGAAAGTTACCTAATTGGCCGAATAAAAATTGTATTGTCTTAAAGCTTGAAAAGGATCAACTAGGTAACTTTCTGAAGCTTTTTTTTTTGTAATGCAATTTGATGTAGGGCAACCATTATTTTTCCTTAAATTGCCCCATTAGTAAGCTTTTGACATATTTATTTCATTCAACTTCAATACCATAATCGCACGCTCGCACTTTACGCTTAACTCCACCGATAAGGTTCTGTACAACATCTAGATGCAGCTTCTTCTGTACGAGGAATTGAAATCCTTGGGTTGTTTCCGTAGTGCCTGCTTCATTATTGCCCAGTATTTTTCGATAGGCCCATCATTAGTTCCGGCCTTAGTGTTTTGGGGGGGGAGGGGGTTCAAGTCCTTGTGTACGGAAGTGACCCAATTGGCTTTGTACCACTCCAGGACAACATTTGAATAGTGGCACGAAGCTAGATCCGGTCAGAAGTTCGTAGGGCCCTTGTGTTGCTTCAACAGAGGAAGCAGACGCTTCTGTAGACACTACGTGGGGTAGATCTCCCCGTTTGCAGTCTCGGTAGTAACGAACGGCACATTTCGTTTGCCACACTAGCAGATTGCTTGCCATATCATGTATTTCTTGGAAAACTTTGAAAGTTTCGGCTTCCTTACTTCCTCCGGAACGTCAAACTTCTGCTAAGCGGTGAAGAACAGTAGCCCCGGAAGCTGGCGGAAGTCCGCCTTGACGTAAGTGTCATCATCCATCATGAGACAATGAGGCTTCGTCGTTCATCACGATTTGGAGCCTCCTGCACTTTGTACGTATGCACTACCTCCCGTTTCTTGGCTCTCTGAACGAGAAAGACTTGGCCAGATTCAACTTCTAAGCTACATCCCTGACCGAAGCAAAGTCTCGCAGTAAAGTTGAATCACACGACTCGCCGTTGACTGCACGATTCCGAATTGTTTTCCGATGTCCCGATGAGAGAGTTGAGGATTTTCCAGGTGATAGCGCAAAATCAATTCGCGACGTTGCTTTTCGGGTGACGCCATTTTTTTTTTTTTTCTAATTTTCGAAAAACTGACAGCGATAATAACACAACAAAAGCAACACTCCAAACTACTTCCACCCAAATTTTTAAGAGAAAATACACAATGAGTAATTTTCTATAGCGTTTTTTCCGTGATGCAATTTGATGTAGAACACCCTTTAGAGTGTTAATGTCCCCAGCAATTTTATTTTTCGATGGTGTGTAGCTGGAGCTGCGTGAAAGCTTAGATGTCAAGAAGAAGCACTTGCCTATGCTGGCCGCTTGAGGACTAGTTGGAGTATTTAGTAATCGTCGTTTTTATTTTTAATTCTGTTTTAATTTCCCGCGAAAATATTTTGTTATGCAGTCGTAAAATGAAAGCTCAACTTGATACCCTATCCAAGATATAACAAGTTTTGTTTATGGATGTTAATGTACCCTGGAGATGACAATCCGGGACAAAGTGCCACCTAAAGGTTGTACGGGATCAAATTGCAGCACTTTCAAATGGCTGTAACTTTCTACCCGTTGGGTATTTTCTATTGAAATTTTGGATGGAACTTGTGCAATGTGTATCTGTTTACGCTATGTAAGTTTCACTAGCAGATGTGCAATCGATACGAAGATGAATTTGGAAGAACAGCAGCGGCGCAAAGAAATTTTGCGAACGTACCTCGAAAATCCGGATCTTTCTTATCGTTGTATAAGCAGGGAGCTGGGAATGGTACATTCTACGATGTCTTGTGTTTTAAATCGGTATCTCAAACGTATGATCATCAGTTGGAAAGAAAAAAAGTGGCAAAAATGGATCTCAGTATAGTGTTAAGGATTTTAAGTGGTGGTTCAAAGGCTTTCAGAGAGGAATCCCAAGTCGAGTTCAGTTCGAGATGTGGCGAAGAAACTGAAACTAACCAAAATTTTCGTGACAAGATTTGGCAAGCAATTTGCTCATGTGGAAAGCGGAGCACCCCATTCGTGACAACTGGAACGGTCAATGGGCAGGTGTACCTAAAGGAATGCTTCCAAAAGCGTCTACTTCCTCTTCTGAGGTCACACGATTGTCCTACGATTTGCTGGCCGGATTAGTCATGTGCCATTATTCGAAAGAGGGTTTGGAGTGGTACAAGGCTAAAGAGGTCAATCTCGTGCCGAAGCATCTCAACGCACCGGAACTGCGGCCAATTGAAAGGCACTGGGCCATCATGAAACAGGCACTTTGGCAGCATCCTGAGGAAGTGAAATCGGAGGAAGATATGAAGAAAAAATGGATTGCAACGCAAAAAAAGTTGATCCAAATGTTGTACAGGACCTTATGAGTAGTGTAAAGAAGAAGTTTAGTGCATTTGGATATGGAGTTGAAATTGAATAAAAAGACATGGGAAAATATTCACAACACGTTTTATTGAAAGTTTAAAGTTTGATTGGTTGAAGGGGCGAATTTTGTCTAAATTTGATTCCGTACACCCTATAAGTTGTAGCCCCCAGTGCTGAAGTCATCTCTATGCCGCATGCAGTTGTAACTAGATTTCAAAAAGACATGTAAATTACCAAAAAATAATTCTTAGGGGCTACAATCAGGCCTTTGATGTAGTCTATGTCGTGACCAAATTTTGTTAGAATGTAACAGAAGAAAGAAAAAAAAGAATCAAAAACCAATATATGTATTGAAAAAACAGAATGATGTAGAGCACTCCGCGTCCTATCTCTAATATACCTGTTTGTCATCGTCAATCTTAGGTACAGGTATACCTCGATAGTACGTACATCAACTTTCTCACTTCAAATCAAAATTGCATAAAAACTACTGGTTGTAGTCGAAATCTTGTTAATCAAATTAAAGAAGAATGCTTTGCTCTTTCGTTTGGTACTAAACGATTTTATATACAATCAGTAGTTTTTACGCAATTTCGATTTGAAGTGAGAAAGTTGATGTACGTACTATCGAGGTATACCTGTAACACTTTTCTGTGACTATGCCCTTCATTTCGAACAGTAAAATAATTACCCTAAACAAACCATACACCTCTTTCAAAAATGTTGCAATGACATTCACTTATTAGCAAACCAGGTATGTTGGTTAATTATTCCGTAAAATAGATGGATAAAGAACAACATAAGTTGCCACGAAAATAAAAAGTGTACTTTCAGTCGTCTCCTTTTGATTGGAAGTTAGAAGTCTAAAAGTGGATTGCGGCATAGCCCGCGAGTAACGACTGTTCCAAAAAGTATGCGCACACCTTATTTTAACGGTCACTTAGAATATAATGAAATATTTCAACATGTTTTGGCTGCGTCCTTTTAGTTGCACATTTCTGAATGACATATCATCAAAAAAGTGCTCAGTTTTGTGTTACCTATCAAAATGCGCGGTCTTACTCCGGAACAACGAAAAAGTATCGTGCACAAATGGTGCATTGTGAGCGGACTCTCCTTGAGAAAATTGGCCAAGGAAGAGGGTGTAAGCGTCGGAGCGATACGATCTGCGATTCGAAAATAAAGAGAGCAGTGTACGTTTGAAGAAGCGCCGAAGAGTGGTTGGAAATACGGTCCTGTTAGTCCGGATATCGATAAAAAGATCAGGGATGCCTACAAGCGTAAACCAGCGACTTCCGTTCGGGATGTTGCGAAAAAACTAAGGACCTCGTCGAGTAACGTCATGCGTGCCAAAGAAAGACTTGGGCTAAAAACATACCGGAAGCAGAAAAAACTCAAAAGGAACCCTAAACAGGCCTCGTCCATGAAACCACGGGCCCGCAAACTCTACGATTCGTTATTGGGTAGAAATTCTGGGTGTATAATAATGGACGATGAAACGTATGTGAAACTAGATTACAAAACGCTTCCCGGACCACAAATCTATAGTGTAAGCGAAGACAAAAACAACCCCGAAACGGAGAAAGTAATTTTTACCGAAAAATTCGGTAAGAAGGTTTTGGTTTAGCAGGCAATATGTGAGTGTGGTAAAACATCTAGTCCGTACATCACAACGGAGACGATGAACACTCAGAAATACGTTAAGGAATGTCTGCAGAACCGATTATTGCCGATGATGAGGCAGCACGAAGGTCAAGTAGTGTTTCGGCCTGATTTGGCATCACGTCATTACGCAAAGGACACTTCAGAATGGTACAAAAGTCAAAATGTATGTTTCGTGCCGAAAGACATGAATCCACCGAACTGTCCGGAAGCAATAGAAACTTTTTGGGTTTTAACCAAAGCAAAGCTTCGAAAATGCATAAAACCAGCGGACGACATCCAAAAATTTAAAAAAGATTGACCAAAAGTGGTCAAAATGGTGAGAAGTAACACTGTGCAGAAGCTAATGAGTCATGTTCGAGGAAAAGTTAGGAGTTTTGGCTATGATTAAATATTTTGATTAAACGAGAGTAAAATATCATATAAAACACATATACAAATATGATTTGCCAAATAAAATTATTAAAACTAAAAAGCATGACTTTTTTTGATAATTCTGAAAGCGTGCTTATACTTTCTGGGACAGTCGTTATTTGAGATTCTTTAATGATGCATCTGAGGATCGAGCAAGGTTATCACGGTATAGACTCAAACCTCGAGTCAACAAAGGAAAAATCATTGTTTTCTAAATCTGAAGTATAACTAAGCAAAGTGAGAGCCGGCGTCGGCGGTGTGGTGGTAAGCGTGACTGCTACTGGCACCCCAGTGAGTCTGGGCTCAATCCCAGTCGACGTCGGAGGCCTTTCTGAGGCGAAATGAATCTGGACCGTCTTCCTTCGGAAGAAGTAGCGGTAAGGCGTTAGGGTCCCGGCTCATAGTCATGAGTCGTTAGGTAGGGTCAGGTGGTGAAGTCAGTCTCCCTGGCGCCGGTGATTGTCACCATGCGAGGAAATAGGCCGACAGAAAATGAATAAATAAAAACAATATGTGATCAGCAAAGTGATAACCATCCCTTCTTTGGCATCCTCCACATTTAGCACAGGTATTCAATAGTTTGGCAGATGTGGTTTGTTTTGAAAATGGAACAAATTTCAACAGGTTATAAGCTTATCCCAAAATTTCATGTTCCATTCAAAATTGAATACTGGGAGTTTATCAAGTAGGATGTTGCATTTGAAGAGCAGAACGCTATCTGCTGCAATCTTAGTGCTTAGAGCCAACCGTTTCAAAACAAATGAAGCAAGTTAAATATTCTAGCAATTCAATGTTTATCATTGCTAACCAATAGTTTTAGCTTTAACATGTTTTGATTTTTACATTCCTCAAGTATCTAGAAAACATCAACGAAAACTTTGCAGCCAGGAAGCTCACCTGGCAAGTTCATTGATGAACAAAACTCCCCTCTGTCGAAACGCATGCGCACAGACAATACACCCGGTTCGGAGGTTTTGAACTGCTGTCTCGGTTCCTACTTCCCGATCTTTATTTCATTACATTGGCAATGCTTGCCCGGGTAGGATGCGTATTTTGACATATGATTTCTCAAAACTGCACAGTTTTGTCGCTTTCGTTCGAACAAAAGTTTTTCATTATATATTTTTTTCTAATGTCTTTCAAGATATTTTTTCGATCCCAGATTTCAGACGACCTCTACTGCAGTTTCATACTGGCTGTCGTGCATCTTAGTTGTTGATGAATGTTATTCTTCAACCGGTTGAACGCGAAGAATTTTTAATTAAACTGTTCTTGAGTTTTTGCGATTTGAAAGTAAGCATCACTGAGTTTCTTCACAGCATTAATTAAGGAGAAAATAACGAAATGAATTATTATTCTCAGTACTAATTTTCACTTTCTAGACATAACAAAAAACCCGTTATGGCTTACTCATACAGGCCAATACACAGTTTTGTTCCGATTTATTTACTGAGCACCCGCGCCCCGTTAAATTCTAGAATGTTATAGTTCCTTAGAACTCGGTGGGAGGGAGGGCGGCTGAGTTTAGCCAACAAATACCTACACACAAAAGTTAAGTAAAAGCTTTGAACTCTGCTGGAGAACATTGCCAATCCAGCTAGCCCCAGAGCAACGCAAGCAGCTGCCAAATACTCTACCTGAACCGTCAACTCTTTGTCAGCAGCTTAAAGGTAGGTACGGGGAACGATAAAGTTTTTGCTTTCGTCGTCATAAATTTAATTGATTTAATAATTAATTTACAGCGAAGATCGAGGCGGAGGTGGGGTGCTTCTGGCACCATCGGTCTTCGTGAGTCTGGGTTATTGTTTACCTTTCACGATTCTAGAGTTTGTTGGCAGACAAAGAATGAACACACAAAAAAGGATTAGGAAGAGCCAGGCTTACGGTCATCAGGCGTTAGTTTTGGCGCCGTGGAAGGTGCAAAAGAACTGTTCATAAGCCACGAGTTGCCTTTTTGAATATTGTCGGCACATGTTTCTACCAGGTTCATACGGCGAGAAGACTGTTTCTGATCCAATCGAAACCAACGCTTCAACAAATCTACAAATCAAAGGGAAACATCTTGCTATCAAAATTGCCTGCGAGCGATTCAGCTAGAAGTTTTCAGTAAGGACAAAAAGTTCCAGAGATAAAAACAAATATATATGTATACGACCCTTCGGCAATTGTTTTTGATTTTTTTAACATTTCTCGCAACTTCGGTGACAGATGTGTAGAAAAAGTTTAATCTTTCACCGCGTTTTGCACATACCGATGAGGCTCGGCATCATCGGCTTCAGTTGGTGATATCCTTCCCAGGAAAAAGTAGCAAGGTCTGTGAAGGTGAAATTGGATCGATGTATGACTGGTTGCTTATACGATTAAAAAAACGCAAATACGTTATTGTGGTAGACCAATTAGAGTATCTGGACTCATTGGTGACCACCAATAACGACACCAGCAGAGAAATACAAAAAGAAAACATTATCGTTGGCAATCGTACCTCCTTTGGACTCCGCAGGACGCAGAGATCAAATAAAGTTCGCTGAACTACGAAGTTGGCCATCTACAAGACATTGATTAGACCGGTATTGCTTGTGGAGAACCAGTGCGTGGTGTTTTTGAACGGAAGGTATTGCGTATTGCGGTCAACGTGGAGTACAGATGGACGACGAACCGTTGAGGAGGCGAATGAACCACGAACCGCATCAGTTGTTAGGAGAACCTCCCATCGTACACGCCCCAGAAACGGTTTATTACGATCAACTGAGCATATTGTAAGAATTTCGTACGACAGACCAGTTAAAATCATTCTCGAAAACGTACCTGTGGGGCATAAGCGAGACGCTCCGTTGCGAAGAAACAGGTTCATCATTGTGTCAACACAGATGCACGTGTGTTGCCTCGGGGTACGTTGACTGAACAATATGGTTCGTCTCATGGCCGTGCGTTCTCGCAGCCTTGGCCAACGTTTGGTTTGCCGTCCCCTTGATGAGTTGTGCCCTGACAAATCGCTCTTGGTCCGAAACTGCGTACCCATAAAGTATGACCTTTTTGACCAGTCTAGCATATGAGTCTCAGGTCTCAGGTATGAGTCTATGTTGCTAACGAATGTTGCATAACATCTCGCATCCTCCAGACTGGGACGTATGCTCGGATTATGGATTGCATGTCTTCTCCGGCGGACTGCAACAAAAGCTGCGTCCTTCGCGCTGGATCATTTCGAAATTATCCATATATTTGTGCAAGGCTTCTCACAACTTATTCGCCGGTACGACCTTAGGGAAAGATTTGTTATGGTCCCAACGAATACTTTGAATCGGACCCCCTTGATTCTCTTGGGTGCGTGCTGTACAACAGGTTAGCTCTGCGTCATTTTGATTGAGAACATGCTGGATTCGCTGAAAGTTGTCCATTGACGCAACAATGTTAGACAGAGCTTTCTCAAACTTCTCCATTTTGTTTTACAGCTCTGCATATGATTTGGCTAACCGATGGCAAACGACTTCCTCATCCGGTCCTTCTTAGAATATAGAGAAA
This sequence comes from Aedes japonicus, assembly GCA_034211315.2. NCBI lineage: Eukaryota > Metazoa > Arthropoda > Insecta > Diptera > Culicidae > Aedes > Aedes japonicus. The sequence continues at coordinate 39,629 of JASCZW010007607.1, forward strand.
AAAATCTCTCAGTACAAATTTGCTTTTGATCACGTTAGAGTAACAGAATAACGCTAGTAACTAGAACAGAGACAATTCAATGGTCTATTAACTACAGTTATCCCAACTCACGCTTTTTTTTCGCAACATTGCGGATATCCCAACTCACTCTCCGCGTTTGTCTAGTGGTCACTTTTGGGGCGGTTGTCCCAACACGCACCATGCCTTATTTTCTAATCCTGAGCTGCTTCCAATATCCAATCGCGGTCGTCCCGAGCCGCTCCCTTAAACAAACCTGCGTCCATCTAGAGCCGCATTCAAGAAACAATCACGGTCATTCTGAGCCGATTTCAAAATGAAATCATACATCCCCCTTCATAATCATTCTGTCAATACAGATGCACGTGTGTTGCCTCGAGTTACGCTGACACTCACACTAACGCACTCGTTCGGGCAGAAGCAAACCAATCCTCTCATGCCCCGACATCGTCTTTCGTCCTTAGACAGTCCCACGGGTAACACGTGGCTCCAATATAATCGGATAATCCCAAGTGACAGTAGGAAAATTCCACAGAACCGAATGTCACAAGAAGAAGAGGTGCGCAACAAGAGCTGATTGACCTTTTTGCTTCTTGGTGTAGCCACAACTTCCTTGAAGTGAGTGTCTCCAAATGCTCTATAATATCGTTCCATCGCTGTAGAATGCCTATTCACTACAACTAAACGATGCATGGGGAGCAACTGGAACGTGTTGATAAAATTAAGGACCTTGGAGTGCTTCTTGACGCACAAATGACATTCAAAATGCATTATTCGGAAATAATTGACAAAGAAAATCGTCAGCTAGGCTTCATTCTAAAAACTGCTCATGACTTTGATGATCCCTTGTGCCTACGTGCTCTGTATTGCTCGCTCGTCCGGTCTATTCTGGAGTATGCATCAGTTGTTTGGTCCCCTTACGAAGCGGTATGGATCACTAGGATTGAATCCATTCAGCGGAGGTTTGTGAGATCTGCTCTTAGAAATCTGCCCTGGCGTGACCCTTTAAATCTACCCCCATATGCTGATCGCTGTGCTTTGCTGGGCACTGAAACGCTTCAAAATCGCCGTTTGGTGGATCAAGCTGTATTTGGAGCAAAAATACTTCGTGCGGAAATTAACAGTGCAGCATTGCTTGAGTGTTTGCAGATTTATGCTCCTCAACGTGTTCTTCGATCCAGGCAATTTCTACAACCAAGGACAAGAAATACGACGTATGGCTCGAATGGTCCTCTCAACTCCATCTCCAGACGTTTTCAGGCAGGTTATGATGTTTTCGACTTTAATTTGTCAACTAACACATTTAGAGAACGGTTACGCTCAATGCGTGTTTTTAGCTAAAAACTAGTATTATTATTATACATTAAGATTTCATTAGGACCATGTTGTCGGATGATATGATTACAAATAAACAAATAAACAAACAAGTATGTTGGATCGACCAAGTAGAAGGTGACCGGCGGACCCTTCGCAGACTGTGAAGTTGGCGAGGTGCAGCCACTGACCGAATAGAATGAAGAAAATTTCCTTAATTTCTGAAAACAGAGGCCACGTTGGCCTTGGTCTGATTGGTGAGTAAGTATGTTAAGGACTGTATCGAATATAAGCTATCCACATACATTTGCGTTGTACGCATGTATTTGCGATGATTTTTTATGCTCTGAACACTGCATGCTGTGCGTTTGACTGTCAGCTTTCTTTTGTTTACTTGTTTGTGCGGTTCAAATTCTGCGTTTTCAAAATGTCGCGTATTGAAAAGGAAATGAAAATTAAGGTTCTGGGCTCATGGCTTAGGATTGGAATTCATCATGCGAGTGTTAAAACCATCATTAATAAGTTTGGGGAACACTATTTTTTGGATGAGCTACCTGGAAGAGGCAGAAAACCCGGTTCTTCCAACCCGAAACTGGAGCAGAAAGTGGTATCTCTAATCATGAAGAACAAATCAATGTCAATACATGATTTGGCCAAAAAAGCAGGAACGAGTGTCGGAATGATCCAGCGTATCAAGAGGCGAAACCACCTGAAGACTTACAAGAAGCAGAAAATCTCGAAAAAAAGTGCAGAACAGAAGAGGCGAGCAGCAACAAGGGCCCGGAAATTGTATTCGCGTCTTTTGCAGCGTTCGGATGCATGCGTTTTGATGGACGATGAGACCCATTCAAAGGAGGACTCAAAAACCCTTCCAGGTCCACAATACTTTACTGCCGTCGTTGAGGAGGATGTGAGCGATGCGGACAGGTCGATTCAAGTGGAGAAATTCGGTCGAAAGGTAATGGTTTGAAGTCAACCATTTTTTTACACTACCGGAACTGTAAATGCGGAAATCTATCAATCTGAGTGTCTCCAGAAGAGATTTTTGCCTTTATATAAGAAGCATAGTACACCTCCACTGTTTTGGCCGGATTAAGCGTCGGCTCACTATGTCAAAACCACTCTCAATTGGCTTGCGGAAAAGGGTATAGATTTCGTTGAGAAAAATATCAATCCACCAAATTGCCCTCAGCTTCGACCCATCGAACGTTACTGGGCAATCGTGAAGAGGGTCTTCAAGAAGACTGGTAAGGCAGCTGGGAACATGCAGGAGTTCAAAAAAATTTGGGCTCAAGCGTCCAAACATGCGATGCAACACTTGTCCAGAACTTGATGAAGAGCATTCGATCCAAAGTTCGAAAATTTGTGAAGGAATAACTTAAATTTCATCCGGTCTTCATTATGTTCAAGTTTAACCTCGTACAATAAAGGATCAATTTTTTGTATGAATAAAATATCGGTTTTCAACATAATTTGAAAGAAAGTTTGTGGATAGCTTATTTTCGATACACTCCTTAATTTTCCAAATGAGGTCAAGGATTTGATCACTGTTCTGCAATGGAATTTTCGAAGTCCTATTCCTCAATTGGAATCATTTAAATTTTTGGCTCACAAAACCAGTTGTGATGCATTTGCTCTTTGTGAAACATGGCTCTCTTCCGAAATAAATCTTCCGTTTCATGATTTCAATATTATTCGTCTTGATCGTGAGGATTCACGTGGAGAAGGAGTACTTTTGGGGATCAAAAAATGCTACTCCTTCTATAGAGTGAATTTTCCTCCAATTCCAGGTATTGAAGTTGTCGCATGTCAGGCTGTCATTAAAAATAAAGGCCTTTGCATAGCTTCTGTGTATATTCCTCCTAGACCCTAAATTAACCGAAAACAACTTTCAGATATTTGTTCGGTCCTCCACGGTTGATCATGGGAGATTTCAACTCTCACGGTACAAGCTGGTGAGAGCTGTACGATGACAAGTTTGGCTGGTTCATCCTCAGTTGGCAGTAGATTAGACCTCACACTTTGTTCGAATTCATTATCGTTGGATTGCACATGGAATGTGATTCAAGATCCCCACGGTAGTGATCATTTGCCCATAAAAATTTCAGTTGCCACCGGGTTCAATCCGTCGAAATCTGTCATCGTCACGTATGATCTTACCCGTCACATCGATTGGACAAAGTTTAGGACAGCAGTAGATGAAGCCGTAACGACGGTAGAAAGGCTTTCACCGCTGGAAGAATATAACTTCCTCTCCAACCTGATCTTAGACAGCGCGCTTCAAGCTCAAACTCGACCAGTTCCAGGGACGTCATCTCGCAGAAAACCTCCTTCTCCATGGTGGGATCAGCAATGCACCGAGGTTTACCGTAAAAAGTCCGACGCGTTTAAAGTTTTCCGTAGACGTGGAACACCTGAGCACTTCGAAGTATACACGGCTCTCGAACGCGAACTTAAGAGCCTCATCAAGGCTAAGAAACGCGGTTACTGGCGAACATTCGTGAACGGGCTATCGCGCGAAACGTCGATGAGTACTCATTGGAACACGGCGCGAAGGTTGCGTAACCGAACTACGAACAACGAGAGCGAGGAGTACTCGGACCAGTGGATCCTCAAATTCGCGCGAAAAGTTTGTCCAGATTCTGTGCCGGCACGGATGATTCCTCGCGAAAACACGAATTCGATAGATGAGATTAGCCAACCCTTTTCAATGGTAGAGTTCTCTCTCGCACTCCTTTCGTGTGGCAATACGGCTCCAGGGGCTAATAGGATCAAGTTCAACTTGCTTAAGAACCTCCCAGACGTCGCTAAGAGGCGCATGTTGAACTTGTTTAATCAGTTTCTGGAACTCAACATTGTACCGGATGATTGGAGACGGGTGAGAGTTATTGCCATTCAAAAACCTGGTAAGCCCGCGTCCGACCACAACTCCTATCGACCCATCGCGATGTTATCCTGTATTCGAAAGTTGTTGGAGAAAATGATCCTTTTCCGTCTGGACAAATGGGTTGAGACGAACAACCTGCTTTCAGATACTCAATATGGTTTCCGTAGGGGTAAGGGAACGAACGACTGTCTCGCGTTGCTTTCCGCAGATATTCAGTTAGCTTTTGCTAAAAAAGAGCAAATGGCTTCTGTATTCTTGGATATCAAGGGGGCTTTTGATTCAGTATCTGTTGAAGTTCTCTCAGATAAACTCCATGCTTGTGGTTTTTCACCATTAATGAACAATTTTTTGTACAATTTGCTGTCAGAGAAACATATGAGCTTTTCTCATGGAAACTCTACAGCTTTTCGATTTAGCTAAATGGGTCTCTCCCAAGGATCATGTTTAAGCCCCCTTTTGTATATTTTTTATGTCAAAGACATTGACGGTTGTCTAGGTGACAACTGTACGTTGAGAAAACTTGCAGATGACGGCGTAGTGTCTGTCACGGGACCCAATGGGGTCGATCTGCAAGGACCCTTACAGGATACCTTAGACAATTTGTCTACTTGGGCTCTAGAGCTAGGTATCGAATTCTCTAAGGAGAAAACTGAGTTGGTAGTTTTTTCTAGGAAGCATAACCCAGCACAACCTAAGCTTCGAATTTGGGGCACACCGATAACTTATTTTATGTCATTTAAATATCTTCGGGTCTCGTTCAATTCTAAGTGTTCCTGGAGATCTCATATTGAGTATGTGAAGCGAAAGTGCCAGCCAAGGATCAACTTTCTCTGCACAATTACCGGGACCTGGTGGGGAGCGCATCCGCAAGATCTTCTAACGTTGTACCGGACAACGATTTTGTCGGTTATGGAATACGGTAGTTTTTGTTTTCAGTCAGCGGCTCGGTCGCACTGCATCAAACTGGAACGTATTCAGTATCGGTGTCTTCGTATTGCGTTAGGTTGCATGCACTCGACTCACACCATGAGTCTTGAAGTGCTGGCTGGCATGTTGCCACTCTCGGATCGGTTTTCAGAATTATCTCTCCGGCTCCTCACCAGGTGTAAGGTTATGAACCCTCAGGTAATCGAAAACTTTGAGAAGCTTCTTGAGTTGAACCCTCAAACTTGCTTCATGACGTTATACCATTTGTACATAACACAGGATGTCAGCCCTTCGCTGAATATTCCCAATCATGTTTGCTTCTTCGATTTTGGAAATTCGGTTCATTTTGATTTATCCATGAAACAGGAGCTTCTTGGAATCCCAGAGCATCATCGTCCTATGATTGCTCCGAAGATATTCGCTGCAAGGTTTGGCCTAGTTGATTCCACCAAAACGTTTTTCACTGACGGGTCTTTGATAGAGGACTCCGCTGGCTTTGGTGTATACAATGAAAATTATAGCGTCGCTCGTAAACTTCAAGCACCTTGTTCTGTTTTTGTCGCGGAATTGGCAGCAATTTATTTTTCCTTAGAAACTGTTGCCTCACTTACACCGGGTCAATACTTCATTTTTAACGGATAGTCTTAGTTCTATAGAGGCTATTCGCTCCTTGAGGCCGGTAAAGCACACCCAATAATTTCTTATGAAAATACGAGGTCTTCTAAGTGCTTTATCTTCACGTTCTTTTATTATCATCTTTGTATGGGTCCCTTCTCATTGTTCGATTCCGGGCAATGAGAAAGCGGACGCGCTTGCAAAGGTGGGCGCTATGGAAGGCGATATTTGTGACCGACAAATCGCCTTCAACGAATTTTTCTAAATTTTTCGTCAGATATCACTCGATAGCTGGCAGTATATATGGAATAAAGGAGATTTGGGGCGATGGCTACATTCTATCACTCCAAAGGTGTCTAAGAAATGTTGGTTCAGGGGATTGGATGTGGGTCGAGACTTCATTCGTGTGATGTCTCGCCTCATGTCCAATCATTATTCTTTGAACGCTCATTTATACCGTGTTGGGCTGAGCTACAGCAATCTCTTTGAGTGTGGACAAGGCTATCAGGACGCAGATCACATTGTTTGGTCATGTTCTGAACATTGTGGAGTCAGATCTGAGGTTTATGATTCCCTTCGGGCTCGAGGTAGACAACTCAATGTGTCAATTCGAGATATATTGGCTGTGCGTGATTTGTAGTACATGAAATTTATTGATGTGTATTTGACTAACATTAGCCTAAGGTTGTAGTTAGTTTAACCTGTATGTTTACTATAAGTTATTTTTATCGATGCATATGCGTGTTTTTTTCCTTTAAAAAAAATGTTCAAGTCAAAAGAAAACCATAAATTGTATAGTTATAAGTGTTAAGACAATTTAGAATTTAAATTTAATGTGTTATGTAAACCATACTTTAAATTCCCACCCTCTTTTCCATCCGTTTGTTATTCCTATAAACCTCGAGACGACCGCGAGTAATCGATTCTATCCCCCTAACTTTAGTTTTGAGATAAATGATGTATAAACATATGAAAACATGGCTCTGTAAAGGTGATTCGATTGAGCCTGTACAAATAAATGATTAATAAAAAAAAATCAGTGGGGTTGTGTATAACACACGACCGGTTGACGTAGACTACGTCAAACCGTTTGATTAGTTTTTGCGATGTTCGTAGCGGAACATTGCAACGGGTGGGTGTTGGCCAAATTTGGATATATCAGATATAATCCTGATTGGGTTGTAGAGGTTTTTTATATATCTAGTAACCTTACGTCCGTGCTCCATCACAATATTTTCTATTGTGATGTGTCCAACTCAATGGGTGGATTGAACTGAAAGTGAGTTTGAAAGAAGGGGAACTAGGAGTTGAGCATACGTACCCACTGGTTGACGCTAAATACTGGCCAACTTGCTTTTGCACATTTGTTTGAGGATTTGTTAAGCAACACAAATTTTCAAAGCCAAAGTTCGGATGCCGTGTTGCCTCGGTACCCGGACTCTTTGTCCATGACTCTGGACACTTTTAAAATCACAGACTAGCTTGCAGTTGTGAACTTGTAAATCTGTCATAATATGTTAGCGATAAATCTGAGATGGTTGATTCATTGACTAAGTTCATCAGATATAGCTCTAACGAGCTTCAGCTTAATAAAAAACTGAGTATTGTAGTTGATTATTCAATAAAATGTTCTCACTATCCTCATTCAATGCTTATTTCAGCCAATGGTGCCTAACGCATAGTTGTAATCAACCATCGATAACTCGCAACAATCTTTTCATAGAAATGGCTATGCTCTTCGAACATCCGGAGGACTACAGGGATTCTACTTTTATCTTGGTTCTTAATTTTGTTTCTTTTCAGGCAACAAATAATTTATTTCTTCCAAATTTTGAAGACAATATCTAATATCTCTCTACTTTTCAATTTTTTTTTATGTAGTGGTGCTTCGGTTGGGTATGAAGATGAACTGTTGTACCAGAGCCTTGACGGACGCCTGTGGAGTTGGGTAGAAGCGACTCGTGAGGTAGTAAGTGCTCTCAAGGACGTGGAGCAGGACAGGTAATTGTTACCCGTTGTATCTACATGTCCTTTTTTAATGAATCGGTTGTGTTGATGCGTTGTTTCGTAATATTTTTTTAAAGGACGTCTTTGTCTATTGTTTTGATTTTGCATCACAAATCTCTACAAAATCTTTGAAGATTTGTTCGGGAAGAAACTATACTTTGCGGGACAAAAGGAAACACCTTTTCAATAGCAGTGTTGCACAGCTTCAAAGATCTTGGTGTTCTCGTGTGCCTCACAAATTTACTAACAAACCATGGATTACACACGTTGGATATATCTCCGCAATACAATCTTCCTTAACAAACTTCTTTCCTTCCTTTGAACTCCTTAATTGACTTTTCCTCCTTACAACATCACGGTTAAACTTCACTTCTTTCTTCAATAGTTTATAAATTCTTTTCAACTCCATTATATTTTCCTTTCTTTTCACTACTGTTGTTGTTTTCGGTCTTCTGACATTTCTCCTCTGCCATTTCTCCATTTGCTCTGACGGATCGGATAACATGACTGCGTAAACGTATAGGGTATAACCGGGAATCACTTTTCTACCCGTAACGCAAATTTGCTTTAAAAGACATAGTCTTCACATCCACAAAGTTTCATTGGATTCTGAAAGTGCGCTGCCAATCACGAAGGTGAGTTGACGTGAAATTCGTCGTTTAAGGAGTGTATCGAAAATAAGCTATCCACAAACTTTCTTTCAAATTATGTTGAAAACGGATATTTTATTCATACAAAAAATTGATCCTTTATTGTACGAGAATAAACTTGAACATAATGAAGACCGGATGAAATATAAGTTATTCCTTCACGAACTTTGGATCTTAGGATCGAATGCTCTTCATCAAGTTCCGGACAAGTGTTGCATCGCATGTTTTGGACGCTTAAGCCCAAATTTTTTTGAACTCCTGCATGTTCCCAGCTGCCTTACCAGTCTTCTTGAAGACCCTCTTCACGATTGCCCAGTAACGTTCGATGGGTCGAAGCTGATGGCAATTTGGTGGATTGATATTTTTCTCAACGAAATCTATACCCTTTTCCGCAAGCCAATTGAGAGTGGTTTTGGCATAGTGAGCCGACGCTTAATCCGGTCAAAACAGTGGAGGTGTACTATGCTTCTTATATAAAGGCAACAATCTCTTCTGGAGACACTCAGATCGATAGATTTCCGCATTTATAGTTCCGGTAATGTAAAAAATGGTTGACTTCAAACCACAGGAACATATTGCTTGCCATACCAGTACCTTTCGACCGAATTTCTCCACTTGATCCGACCTGTCCGCATCGCTCACATCCTCCCCAACGACGGCAGTAAAGTATTGTGGACCTGGAAGGATTTTTGAGTCCTCCTTTGAATGGGTCTCATCGTCCACCAAAACGCATGCATCTGGACGCTGCAAAAGACGCGAATACAATTTCCGGGCCCTTGTTGCTGCTAGCTTCTTCTGTTCTGCACTTTGTTTCGAGATTTTCTGCTTCTTGTAGGTCTTCAGGTGGCTTCACCTCTTGATGCGTTGGATCATTCCGACACTCGTTCCTGCATTTTTGGTCAAATCATGTATTGACATTGATTTGTTCTTCATGATTAGAGATACCACTTTCTGCTCCAGTTTCGTGTTGGAAGAACCGGGTTTTCTGCCTCTTCCTGGTAGCTCATCCAAAGAATAGTGTTCCCCAAACTTATTAATGATGGTTTTAACACTTGCATGATGAATTCCAAACCGCTTCGCCAATTTTCGCATAGTAATACCCTTCTCACTTAGCCATGTGTCCAGAACCTTAATTTTCAATCCTTTTCAAAACGCGACATTTTGAAAACGCAGAATTTGAACCGCACAAACAAGTAAACAAAAGAAAGTTGTGGATAGCTTATATTCGATACACTCCTTACTGTTTTGTTACCACATTTTACCCGAATTTATTAGGAAAAAAAACATCATCAAAACATTTTTACAACAAAGTTCTTATATTCTTGTCAAAGAAGATGCTTTTGGTGTTACTTGGGTAAGGCTTTGCTAGTGAAATTTTCTCGTTACTCACCGTACATGTATTAAACACTACCTTTAATTTTCAGCAACTAATCATACACTTATGCGTTGGATGCACAAATCGTTGGGTAATGAAAAGCGCAGAAACTTTACATTATTCGATTTATTGAAAGTATAGTAAGAACCCGTCGCTCTTATTTTCCCGGACTCTGCTTTGCTATTTTTGTATTGTTCTCGCCCTGAACAGTTTTATATTGCCAAGCATGATGTGCTTCCACTGAACCCCATTTTTTTCTTCCGTAACCCGTTCTCAAGAACGAAGAGAAATCTAGATAAATACTAGACAAAGATCTCAAAAAGTCCTATCCACATTGGTCAATTTATTAATATTTTGACTATACCTTCCGTCCTTTTCGTCCTATACGTGAAATAAAATCGTCTGACACCGCTATGGAAATCAATGACAGTGGATCGAACATTGTCAAATGTACGACCCGAATAGCCATCAGATATTTACCCAGAAAAAAAGGTGTCTCCATCGCCAAGCGCCAGCAAACCAAAAGTGTTCAATCTTAGTGTTCGAAATCGGTATTTCCCCCCTCTATTGTTGACTTTCTGCGAGAAAGAGGGGTAGGTAGACAGGCAATCACAGACTTTTCCACATTGCCATTTTCGTATCTGTTGCGTTTGGGGTGTAACTTGCTGTAGGGAAGTTACATTATTTGCCTGCGAATTCAAATTCTGTGACGTACGATTAAGTACCAATATTCGCGACTTTAAAGATGGAGAGCAGTAGGAGGTCTTCAATAGTGTGGTTGTTAAAGAGAAGCATCCACGATTCCTGGGAAGGTGGGATCGACATTTTCTTTGTGACAATGTGCTTTTAGAAAAAAACGTCATACAAATTCCATCTTCGGAAACACAACTTGTACAACGACTCGAGATCCTTTTGCAACAGCAGCGTAAAGGAAAAAAACGTAAAAATAAGATACGTAAACGCGAGTGAGTTCCACTGTTGTCGTTGAAATGTAACAATGGTAAAGCATTGAAAGTGGAAACATAAATTGCACAAATAGAATTTGCATGCAAATGGTAAATTTAGCGCTAAGTTGTGTGCTCCTTGCTCTTTTTTAAAGGCACTCGACAAAAAGAAGAATCAACAGTCAAGAATACAAAAATGATGAAATAATAGAGCAAGTTTGAGATTTACAGTAATCAAATATGTGATTTAACAATAAGACCGTTAATTCTGTGATGCATTTATGCAATTGGCTAATGAATTTGCATATTGAAGCCTGCCCAAGTTGAATTTCAGACACCAAAATTATAGCAGCAAAAACAATTTACACATTCAACAATACCGATCGTTAATTCACAATAATAGGAATATATCTACATTACAAACAGTTGACTAAGATGTTAATCCTTCTTTCTGTAAAATTTTCGAACTTTCTGTAGTACACCCGCTGTTAGGTTTCGTACGGTATATTCAGAAACTACCGCCGGGCCGATTATCCATCTTCTCTTGAAATCATCGATACCATTTGTTTTTTCTTAGTTTCGAAGAATTTCCGTCTAACTAGAGCCCAGTACTGTTCTATTGGATAAAGTTCTGGACAGTTTGGTGGAATGGCTGTTTTTGGCACGTATTTGACCTCTTCTACCTTATACCATTCCACGACGACTTTTTGCATACTGGTAAGACAACAGAGCTGGAGAGTTGTGGCTTCTGATAAACGAAAGCAACCGCTTTTGCAGACATTCTTTCACGTACACATCCTTATAGTGAGAGCCGATAGAGACGAAACATTAAGATTTTAGACGACAACTACATATGGCCTGCCAGATTAAATACTTTTTCGGGAATTTGGACAACTTCTCTGTCAAAAATTGCTTGGCAGCGGCGTTCCTTTGCATTGCTGTACAACAAACCAGACCCGGAAGCTGTTTAAAGTCTTCGAGTACGTTTCGTCGTTACGGAGATAAACGCATTTAACGGTTTCCACTGCTCCCCAGAAAGAAAATATACACGCAGAGGAATAGAGGTAGTTTGAACCAGCAATATCTGAGAATAAATTCAACCAAAAAATAACTTTAGATCAAATACACGTCATTGTTGCGTTAACTATACTGTTATTGGAAATAAAAAATCCTTATTTTAGAATCTAAAAAATATTTTGTTGATGTTGCAAATTTAATGTTTACTACTTACTATTTTTGCTTTAACAATCAATTTTTGTAGATTCCACAATATTTATTTCTGGATCAATAATGTTTAATCATAATTTGGTAGAAAATTCTAATAGTCAGATGCTTACGACTAGAGTGGCTTCGCATGGCGTCACTCTTTTCACAGCCACTCTACTTTCGGATACCATCTTTTTGATTTTTGAGCAAACTGAAAAGCTGAAAATGGCTGACATGGAAGAGTTCGTGGTTGAACACGTCGATGAAGAAACTTTGTCGTTCATCGAGATTTTGGAAAGTTTTTGATTGACGGCTTCTATAATTAACGTTTCCTTGGGTAAGTTCAAAGTGCCTGTGTATTATATTCAATGTTATGTATATTATCATGATTATTTCAGCAAATCAGTTCACGGTCGATACGCTAAAAATCATAGAGCGTGAGGAAGTGGAAGACTTAATCCCTCAGCCATATCAAGCGGAAAGAACGCAATTCATTCATGATCTGAACGAGTGGCGAAAGCAGCAGGTAAATATTTTGCATGGAACTGGTAAAATTATCAGATTAACTTACCTTTTTCGGTTGATTCAGAATATTCCATTTTTGTGCGGATCGTGCGGATGCGATAAATCAAAAATAGCTGCACTCCCGACAGCTGAAGCTTAGTTAACGAGGAAGAAGTGCACAGCCACATTTTTGCTACAATATTCGGCTAAAGGTCAAGCGATCATCAAAAAATATAGTAAACATCCGCTTCTGACAAGCACCGACAAGAAAACGATTACACAGATCGATGTAGATGAGTTTAAAGACCGTTTCTTGAAGCTTTCATCATCGGAATTGGAACAGAGAGCGATCGAGTTGAACAAACTATTTCCAAGTGAGCCAAAGGTTCGCGTTCATGTTACAATCGAAACATTTAAATAGTTCACTATTAGTTCACACATACATCACTACTATTACCTAACAGGAAGTTTGGTATAAATCACCGTGGGCTTATAATAGCGTTGGACGAAAGGTTAAGTTGAGGAAACAGGCGAAAGGAAAGTTGTACGATCGTAATATCAATAACAAACCAACCGCCGGAGATGAGCCGCAATTGCAGACAGCATCCGAAAGTGCAGCGTCTCACTCAGCAGCACCAGAAATAAGCGATGAACAAAACTCTGTGTTGAAATAAATAACTTTCTTAATATTTTCTGTTCCTTAGATTCACAGTACCAGCAGTTCAAAAAGTGGATTACCCATAATCAGGATGAGTGGAAAGAACTGAAAAATCAATTCCCGTTTAAGACTTTTCGAAATATTGAAGAAGAGCAGCAAAACAACAGCTTCCATTCTCTCGGAGTACTCAGTGTTTCGCAATCATCGAGCTTATCAGCTTGTGCAGATTGACTTTCAGCAACGGTATCTGGAGAAAGAAAAACTACTTTTGACCGTTGGGATCAATTCGTTTCGCGTCTCCTTCCGATTTTCGAGGTTGAAGTCATTGATGCGCAAAGAAGGTACTTGCTTAATCAGTTAAGCACTGAGGAAATCACAAACGGTATGTTCATAGAATAATGCATAAATTATAACTAACGCCCAAATATTTATCATTCTAGATGGCCAAGGCTTAATAACGGTATTACTACTTGCTCATATATTGCATAGTCCCGTGTTGACGATATCACAAAATCGACGCTGGAAGCCATCGATCATTGAATCCCGTGAAAGCGTAATCATCCAGATCAAAGATTTGACCGATCTTCAAACTATGAATTCAAATTTTGAATCTCGTTTTCACTTGTTCTCTCAATACTCCAATTAGAATCCGCCCCTCCTTATCCAATATGATTGTCGACAGAATGGTATCACTTGGCTTGATAACTGAAGCAGGTAAAATCATTTTTAGTAAAATACTTTTTACCGATGAGTGAAGTAGAATCTGAATATAAGTATCTTGCAAAACTGAAGAAAGCTTGACCTTAACGTCGATCCAAAGGAATTTGTTGTTAGTAACGAGCTTTATCCTGGTGTCGTGCACAATAAGCAGATGATGGAGAACAATCCGTGACAGGCTTAGTATTCGTTAATGTTTATTCAAGTAATTCATTATAAGTATTGAAATGTTCATTGCAGGCATACTTTTACCCATCAATTTTACGTTGAGGAAGTATTTAGAAGTGGAAGGAGTAATGGACGTCATGATCAACAGCATCATGCCCTCAGGTGACGGTTATATTCGAAGTCTGTCAGATGGTAATGTTTGGAAAACCAGGACAGCTGGTCTAGAATCAAAGCTCGTAATTCCGTTAAACTTGTTCTTCGATGACTTCACAACCACCGATACAGTCTCACCTCATGCGGCGCGCACTTCTGTATGCGGAATTTACTACTACCGTAAAGTAAAAGGACGATACTGACAAAAAATCAAAACAACGGCGAAAAGTAAAAGGCGATACTGACAAAAAATCAAAACAACGGCGAAAAGTAAAAGGCGAAACCAAAATCGAAATCAAAACAACGGCGAATAGTATAGGGCGACCCTTTTATTTCCAGTGCTTGTGGGGCCAACATTGAAAAGGGCGTAATCAAACATCTTAGTATTGACAGGCGAATATTAAAAATGTGCAAATTCAATGAATAACGAACGAATTTCCATCAGTATTGTTCTGAACGGGGTCGAATCACGGGCGTAACTTCGGAACCAATAAAATCAGATCACTAAACGACGCGTACAAAAACCTTTATTGCATGTGAGTAAAATTTATATATTGGCTACGAAAACTGGTGACCGGTCTACCTGAGCGACTATAGCAAAAGAGAAGGGGATATAGAGAATCGCCAAAAAATTAAAGATAAAGCCGGCGTTCTTTCTACACAAAGCCGCACAAATTTGCGTATCATTCTCATATTGCGATTTAGATGGAGATGGATTCTGTAACTTGAATTCAATTTCAAACCAACCCGTAAAGTAAAACTAAACCTAACATAGACCGGCCACCGAAATGCATATTTCAATCATTATTATACATTATAATTCATTAATATCTTCAAAAAATCACTTGGCTGGATCATCTGCGACATCTCCGTCAATATCGTCCACCATGGGAGTTGACAAAGCTTTGATTTTGGCCTCTTGAAGACTCCAGATGCAGTACGTATCGTCACTACACGCACAACGCCGTCTTGACCAGGGTGAAGCTGCATGACGCGGGCCAATGGCCAGCGAATCGGTGGAAGCTACTGATCTTGAAGTAGAACTACTTGGCCAACCTTGATGTCGACTTTTCGTGGATTGATAGTACTCTGCTGTTGAAGTTCCTTGAGGTATTCGGATGTCCATCGGTACCAGAAATTTTGTAACCTTTTGCTGAGCGAATTGGTACCTGTCCAGTCGGTTGACAGGTAAATTTCGCAAAGTCCGGCTCGGAAGAGATTGTAAACTTGAACCCACCAAGCAATGTCCTGGGTTAAGGGCTTCAAGGTCATTGTGGTCGTCCGATAAAGCAATCCAGAGGCGCAAGTTCATGCACCCTTCGATCTGCACTAACACTAGTTTCCAGATCTTCTTGCAGCAACGAACTAGTTCCAATTTGGCGAATGAGGTGCTTTTAGCTACTTTCACGGCGGCTTACCAGAGGCCGCCGAAATGGGAGCACGCGGGGTATCACTGTGCCAATTGATTCCATTCGTTGCGAGACTGATAGCGATACGAGCATTTTCTGTTCGGTTGTTGAGCATTTGATAGAGAGGCGATCTCCGATTACCTTCGGAGTTGATAGGAGATGCTATCTTCTTTCCTCCCAAGCATTCTCCAGCTCATTCCAATCTTTAAGTTGAGGTTTTTTTCTTATTATTAAATTCCCGACGACAAGTAATCCTACTGGGAGATAATGCTCAACCCAACGAATATAGGTTACAGGTTCAAAATGAGAAATATGCGCGCCTAGTGAGAGGATGAACATTGTAATGAGTAAAGCTCATGAAACAACGTTCCCTCTGGTTGTGAGTTCAGCAATTAAGAACGATGAACTTACTACTGCGTGTTATTCCGAATGGTTACTTTACTACTCCGAAGTTTACTCATCATATATGGCTCATTATCATACCGCTACAGGGTCATACAGGGATCGCTGAGTCGATTGTGTTCTCTCCCCGAATGAAGTTGTCCATATAAAGATCTTTCTTTAGAGCCTCTGCAGCGCGGGGGAACGATTCTCCTTCGTCTTCAGCAAGCTGATGAAGCGTTCGTGTAGTCAGAAACGATGAAGGAGCCAATCCATACGTTACTGTGGTGAGAACGTATTTGGCGATTGGGTGATCTTTACCGAAGCGAAAGAGTATGCATTGTAGTGAACTGTTCATCAGGATGCATACTAATGGTGAGTCGACAACTGTGATGGAGCGTGCGTCCCCGTAACATAGCTCTGGTCCTCACAAGTTCCTACCTCATGCTTCCACGGGTCAACAGATGACAAAGACCGCCAGCTAAGGGTTGCGTACTTAGCTGGTAGTGCAGCCTGGGCACTGTTGTCCTTCTGACTTCAGCTAGATTGAGGAGGTGCGTGTCGAGCGTCTGTCCACCAAGGAGGTGCGGCTCAAACAGCGGCTGAGTAAAAACGCTGTATCTCGTCAGCTATACTTTAGGAGGCAGTCCCACCAACGCAATGTAGCCAGC
This sequence comes from Aedes japonicus, assembly GCA_034211315.2. Lineage (NCBI taxonomy): Eukaryota > Metazoa > Arthropoda > Insecta > Diptera > Culicidae > Aedes > Aedes japonicus. The sequence continues at coordinate 56,233 of JASCZW010007607.1, forward strand.
GCGGTAAGATAGCATGCTGAAGTCTTACCTACCACGAAAAATGTAAGTATTCTTTATTTTGTGAAATTTTTCCTCATTTTATTGCCCACAACTATTTTATAAGGAACAGTAGAAATTTGCAATATCCCAGTACATTTACTAGTGCAAATAAAAAACAAAAATAAATGTGTTAATTGAATCTAAAGTTCAGTATAGCCATAAAATTTTCATTTTGTCTTAACTTTTTACAAATCATTTATGCTAAAAATGTCTACTGTTCGCTTTAACAACTTTATAACGAGGGATTCTCTGGGGGTAGCCTAAGGCAGTCAGAAGGATTTGTTGACTGGACAAGGGTTCGTGGAGTCGCCAGTCCCTTGTCATGCGAAGACACGTGACCTTCTGGCCGTAGTCTTCCGAAGGTCCTCACTGAGATCGGCTGATCCTGCTACAAGAACCCATCACGTACGCTATTCTCTCAGAACAACCTGCTGAGAATAGTCCTGGTAATAAATAGTGCAAGGTAATCCTTGCACTGGTGGTGGGTTCTTATTACACATCACATCACATCGTATACCGACCAGTGTGCCTGTCAAGCGATTCCAGAGTGAGAATATGACACAGCGGAGGGTGAGAATTTGGAACATACGATGCTTTTCCCTGACACCAGCCATCCGAACACGCTTTCCACAAGAGTTGGTGACGATTCGCCCAAATTGATCCGGCCACCCTTTAGGAAGGTGTAGAAATGTTCAGCGCCTATAATCAAATCTATTCTTCTGGACACATTGTAGTCAGGGTCGCCGAGATCAATGCCCTCGGGAACGGACCAATTGTTCTTTAGGATTGTAACCGCAGGTAGATCAGTGGTAATGTTTCGTATGGATCAAGCAATTGTTTTCTGTTGCAGCATAGCTATTGACGCGAGACAATAGAGGACCTTGGGATGCCTTTGAATGCTTTGAGGGGGGATTTGTGCTTAGTTTAGGGCGATGGTGCGAATTGATCTTGCAGTGATCAATAGGGATTCCAGCGTACGTATTTTCTTGGATAGGAAATCGGTCAGAGTTGGTGTATGTGGGATCATTACCAGCAGATACGAACTCTTCCCAATCTTTAAGGGTTTGCTCATCGACCCTTGAGCTAGCTAGTTGTACAAGCAAGCTACTCCAATGCACTGTTGGTTCACCCAATTGTTCCACAATTTTAACATGTCTTTGGAATTCTTCAACTACGACATAAAGTTTGGAAGCGGATTTTGCTAGCATTTTTGGTTGGAACGTTATCGCTTGCAAATGTTTCTTCCTCAACAAATATTTGTTGGAATACCTATTAAATAGGCATTGCCATGCCACTCATGTAGTTTGCCGCGGTGATTGTCAGAGATTCAATCAACCTGAGCGCATTACCTACTTAAAGAAGAACGGAGATACTTATATTTCTGGATACACGGGATGTCAGCCGAAGAGTGGATTAGGGAGCTAAATGAATCGTGGAACGTTAACCATTCGTTCAAGTCACCGTCAAACTGCGGTAGAGTGATTGTTGGAAGGTTGACACCGATCGAATGGTTTATTGCAGGAACTGGTGCTACCATTTGTGCTGAGGTTGGTGCGGGGGGAGGTATCAATGAGGTCAGGCCACCTTTAATCCGATAGTATTTCTCTTCTATTTTTGCCCTAATACTCAAATTGCTTTTCACGAACTCATCCGATTCATCAAACGTTTCATATTCACCTTGAATATCCTCGAAGCTCTCCATTAGTTTGTCCAATCGATGCAAACGTATCATCGCTAACTCTTGTAAATCTCGTTCGGGGTCGTAGTTATCAAGAAAATCTTCGATGCGAGTGATGGAGTTGATGCAATTGCGTCGCTTGAGTTCTTTCTGCTTCACCTTCTTTTCCGCCATCTCATAGATTGAACGAATTCCAACGAGCAGCTAGAATGCTCGAAAGGACCAAGGATGTACCGCAATGGAAATTGGAAAAACTTGGACAGACACTCACCTGTGCCTGTCCAAAGACAGGCCTTGTATATTTAATTGAACTGGAACCTCCAACACAACCTCGACTCACGGACGTGGGTCTTTTTGACGCTCAAAGTCGGCTAAAGTGCGACTCGACGGGTACGGCAATCAAATTCAATCTGGACCCAAGGATGAGGTCACTATCACAGCACCTTGTCAGTGCTACGTATCGTAGTGTTTCGAAGCTCAGTTAGTCGGGAGGGTTTCACGGGGTTTTTTCACGATTTTTGTCGATGTTTCTTTTCAACACAATTACTTCCCTTTTTACAGTTTTATTATATTCAAAAAGAGAAAGGTAATGTTTCTTCACATAATTTATTGCTAACTATGAAAATGCGTTATAATTCACTAAATTCAAACTATAATTTTTTTATACTATTTAACCATTCGTGTACAATTTGATCTTCACTGTAGATAGTTCCACTATTTCTCGCTGCTGCAATTCTGCTAGTCTTCGCAATCCGAATAAGAGAGCCCTGACGTTTTCCTTCGGTTTTTATATTGGCTGAATCATCGGAAGTCATCGATGACGCTGATGAAACGACGTGGAGACACGTCATCGATTTTGGTTCAATGCAAGAGATGCCTATGTGGTGAAGTTCATCGATGTTGCAATGAATTCGCTCCTCACGCATGTTGTACGAACACGTAGAAAACCGATTTCCGAGTGGGAAGGAACCGACACAACAGCAGCAACCACGTGCCAGCAAACAGCAACAATTGAAATGGTCTGGAATTGATCCAAAAAACGACCCAGGAAGCACCGTACAATGGAGATGGGAAGAAATGGACAGATACTCACATGTACCTGTCCAAAAACAGGCCTTGTATATTTTGTACGGTACTGCAATCCTGTGGAAACTCCTCCGATGGTTGATGGGGTTAGGTCTCAGCGTCGTCGTGGCTGATCAATGTGGGCGTTATCCAAACACTCGTGATCCGGGCGTAACTTCGGGACCAATAAAACCAGATCACTAAACGACGCGAATACTTAGCCAAAAACCGATTTTATTAAACACTGTACAAAAACCTTTATTGCATGTGAGTAAAATTTATATATTGGCTACGAAAACTGGTGACCGGTCTGCCTGAGCGACTATAAGAGAAGGGATATAGAGAATCGCCAAAAAATTAAAAATAAAGCCGGCGGTCTTTCTACACAAAGCCACACAAATTTGCGTATCATTCTCATATTGCGATTTGAATGGAGATGGATTCTGTAGCTTGAATTCAATTTCAAACCAACCCGTACAGTAAATTAAACCTAACACGTATTGTATATGAATCAGAAACTAGCTTTGTTCTCTGTCTGTATGCTAGATTGTATTTGAATTTATTCGTTAATTTGTAAATTACTGTTAGAAATTCTACTAACAATATTACAATCATCATTTCCCGTTTATGTTTACATTCTGCATGTACGCCCTAATCGCAAGTTGCTCCGGGCATGTTATCGGTTATGTTTTGTCAGAAGATAGAAAGGAGTACGACAATGAACACCTTTTCAGCAATCTCGTAAGCACACTTATCGTACTTGAGACAACAGGCCTTGAAATCAATTACAGAGGAGAACAAGTCACAGTTTATTTTATGCTTGGTAATATTACTGGAGACAATTTAGAACTGTCAGGTATTTTATATTTGGTGAGAATCTGCACGAGCGAATGTATACTGTAGGTTTTGTTAGCGAAATAGAGAACAAAGAGAACATGATACAATTAAGTATGAGGATGGTTTCAGGACTGATGAGAATTACCAGGAGGATTAACTCAAAGACGACGTATCGATGACTGGCATTAAAGATAACTGCAAATTTAATCAAATACCATCATTTCACGTAGTTTTCAATGTTTATTTTGATTTGATATGTGTGTATGGATTAGGCCATTATCTAAATTATTTTATCAGGACTAAAAAATTATTCACGTTGGATGATTTAAACTATAGAAAGAATCCATTTCTTTTCGAAATCTGAATTCATCTAACATTCCCGATGACATCAAGGATAAAGGGTGAACACGAAATTATTGCGACACTGAAAATGTCATGCCAATTTTCTTTTAATGTTTAGAATCAAACCAAAAATTTTAGGGTTAGTTTTATACATATATTTACTTCAAAAATCAAAAGAAAAGTTAATCGATGGAGCCTTGAGTGTAAAATTGAACGCATTTTCGCTTGATGCCCTCCATCAAAGTCTTTACAGTGTCATCCGGTACCAGTTTCTCAGTTTTTTCTCCATGTCCTTCTCGTCTTTGACTGTCTTCTCGCTCTTCGAAGTTCCCGCTTCATCATTGCCCAGTACTGCTCCACCGGGCGCAGCTCCGGACAGTTTGGCGGATTCATGTCCTTTGGAACAAAATGGACAAAATTGGCCTCATACCACTCCAGGACACTTTTAGAATAGTGGCATGATGCCAAATCTGGCCAAAATAGCGGAGCTTCGTCGTGCTGCTGCAAGAACGGCAAAGGCGCTTCTCGAGGCACTCAGATTTGTAGATCTCGCCATTTACTGTGCCCTTTGTCATGAAAGGCTCACTCCTCAGCCCGCAAGAGCAGATGGCCTGCCAAATGAGATATTTGGAGGCGAACTTCGACATTTTCTTCTTCTTAAATTTGTCGTCCACATAGAACTGCTCTTGCCGGTGAAAAACTCCAACCCCGGAATTTGCTTAAAATCGGCTTTTATATACGTTTCGTCGTCCATCACACAGCAGCCATATTTGTCAGCATCTTCTCGTAGAGCTTCCGTGCCCGAGTTTTAGCGTCGATTGTTGCCGCTCATCGCGGTTTGGGAAGTTCTGTACCTTGTATGTATGTAGTCCAGCTCTCTTCTTTGCATTCTGGACGTAGCTCTGCGACATGCCGATCTTTTTAGCCAAATCACGGCTTGAGACGTTGGGATTTGCTTTAATCATCCACTTCACCTTTTCATCCGTCTTTTTGTTTTCCGGTCCCGGTTTTCTTCCAGCTCCTTTGCCGTGGTCCAACGTCAACCGCTCCTGGAACCGCTTAACACTCTGGAGACGGTTGAATGTGTCGCAATAATTTCGTGTTCGCCTTTTAAACAAAATGTTTTTCAATGCAGTGTATAATTTTTTCGTCGAAATCATGAGTTTTAACCTTTTTGTCCTGATTGCTGTTGCCATTTTAATTATTAAATATTGTTTTTGCAAAGGGCGTAGAGTTATTTCTTAATCAAAACAATTCACTCTGCAATTTACGCCATAATAATTGTTGACAAACTGAAAGCCGTAATTTAAATCAAAACATAAACATGGCGTAAAGTAAAGGGCGATACTGACAAAAAATCAAATCAACGGCGAAAGTAAAAGGCGATACTAATGAAATAATCAAAACAACGGCGAAAAGTGAAAGGCGAAACCAAAATCAAAATCCAAAAACAACGGCGAATAGTAGTAGGGCGATACTTTTATTTTCTGTACTTGTGGGGCCAACTTTGAAAATGGCGTAATCGAACATCTTAATATTGACAGGCGAATATTAAAAATGTGCAAATTCCAATGAACAACGAACGAATTTCCATCAGCATTGTATATGAATCAGAAGCTAGCTTTGTTCTCTGTCTGTATGGTAGATTGTATTTGAATTTATTCGTTAATTTGTAAATTACTGTTTGAAATTCTACCAACAATAATACAATCATCATGTTCCCGTTTGTTTACATTCTGCATGTACGCCCTCGTCGTAAATTGCTCCGGACATGTTACCGGTTATAGTTCAGGGATGCCATATTCACGAGACATGTCTGTAAATATGCAGACTTTTCATTTTTATTGCAGACTTTTTTAACGATGCAGACATTTCTGCAGACATTTATATCAGTGCAGACTTTTACAGACATTTGAAATAGTTTTTAAATTTCAAATAAAGGTATTCTCTGACGTCTCGGATCTGCAAAACGTACGAGGATCTGAACAGTACCTAGTATATACGGCAGTAAGTAAAGCTTTGTTGTAATATTTAAAATATCGTGGTGTCATTTGAAGTAGAAATCCTTGAAGAAATGAAAGCGGTGGGCCACTTGGAGGAACAAGCTCCGGCCTAGAATAAAATATCAATAAACACTTCAGGGTAACATGGAGTCCTACTTATATAGTGTTCCGTCTCACGTGTGTTCAAACCCATGCGAAAAATTTCTGTAAAGCGTTGGTAATATTGGTCATACTGCTATTAAGTCACCAACAAAAATCAAGGTTCACAACAATAAAAATCATATTTGAGAAATTTAGAGACTTCCTCGAAAAAAACTTCTCCTGTGGTCAGGTAGAAACTACTCAAGTATTGGGAGCAACCAGTTCATGCTAGAAGAGCCTTCAAAAATACATTACTTGAACTTCAGTAACTTCCAGATCATACTTACCAGAATTTCAATACAGAACTTCCTAAGAATCAGACTTATTAGAGCTTCAGAAGAAAATTAGCAGGAAGAGGACTTCTCTGAATTTTAAAATTTTCAGAGGGTTTTGGAGTTCTTCCCAGAAATTCAAAGTTGAACTTCCCAAGTTCAGAAAAAAACATTCCCAAATTTCTGGGAAGGGCACTACCTATAGTTTATCAAAAAATCAGGAAAAAAAATCACTCAGGACGATGCGTCATAAAGCTGAGGAAAGAACTTCTCTCAAGTTCCC